>OY735255.1:10906143-10984153 GCA_963457715.1 Argyresthia albistria
AGCAGCTCGATACGTTTGATGACTCGATGCGTCAACGGTCGCGCTAAACCCCCACAGACGACTTTGCAGTACTTAGCACCCCGAAGGGCAGCTCCTGTAATCATCATTATTTTCGTGTATTTTTTATTGTTCAATTAATTTATCGTAATTTTGTATCAAATATCAGCCTTACTTGAACCTATAATTAAACCTACACTCAAAATCAAGGCTGTTTATCAAATTATGGATAGCCAAAAAAATGTATTTCATAATTTTACTACAGTTTCGTGTGTTAATTAAAAATTGTGAAAAACGCAATCAAATCTGTTTGAAGTACAAATAGGCCACGTGCAGGCGCTTTGATCCCCTTAAAGAAGATACAAGAAGTACAAATGCATGGAACCACTTCGACATCGGGCTAAAATCTGTGGAGCGGAGAATTACTGATTTTCTTTCAGTTAACTGCATCACGCGACATCAAGAGCCTTACTCCGATATTTTAGCGATTCAGCAATTTTAGCAATAATATCACCACCACCAATACCATCACCAAGTATAGCAACGATTTTCAATAATACTGCATAGTACCCATACCAAGAGTTGTTTCAAAACGTGAAAACACTGTTTGGCCAGTTTAAAATGATGGGCAGTTCATGAATGGCCAGTTTAAAACGGCAGTTCGATGAACAGTTCGGCAGTTCAGTGAGCGGAGACACCCGAACCCACAAGCGGACAAACCATAGTCCAGTGCTGCGACATGAACATGTACTTACCTTGAATTGACCTTGAACTGGTCTTGACTTGACCTTTATCTGCGACCCCATTTTGATCCACAAAACAGATTTGGTTGCTTTAAGTCACTTTCTGTGCCAATACTATAGATAGGTTGTGTTAGGTCACAACGTCCGGACAACACAACCACCCGGAGCCGATCAAAGTGAAGCGGAGATAGGCAACCCCATACAGTTTCACATAACCGAATTAATTACATAAACGTGCATAAAGAATATACGAGGAATACATTTTACCACCTCATTGTTTATTAGAACTGCTTAGAATGAGATTTCTTACCGACCATTTCCGATTTGTCAACTGCCCAGGGAGCGTTCAAGTATTACGTACCGCAAATTTTGGAGATTTTTGACCCCCCTCCCCCCATGTAACGCGCCGTAACGTTTTTCTCCCCCTCTCCCCTAGTTAACCAGACCATGTTAACCTAAAAGCAATTATGTCGCTTAAAGTACCGGAAAGTCGCTAAATTACCCATTCCAACATTCCATTTGAAAAGTGTAAAAAAAATATCAATATTACTTAACGTGTGTGTGTGTGTGTGTGCTCCGTAGTCTAGTGGGTTTCACCTTGCTTCTCACGCAGGAGATGCAGGTTCGAATCCCGGTGCTGACCATGTGCCAATGAGATGATTAATTTGTCTTAAGTACATTACCGGACACTCCATGTTTCGGATGGCACGTTAAGCTGTAGGTCCCGGCTACTATCACTACTTCGTAACCCCTCCACCAACCCGCACTGAGCCAGCCTGGTGGAGTATGGCTCAATCTTACTCGGATCCGGGTAAAGGCCTGTGCCCCTCGGTGGGGACATTAATGGGCTACATTTACTTACTTTACTTACTTAGCGTGTAGTTCAAATCCCCTCCCGCCCCAGTAATGCATCGTAACGTTTTACAAGACCTCCCCTCCCCCCAAATTCGTTACGTAATGCTTAAACGCTCCCCCACTCGGAACTGCCCATTTAGTCATTTATTCCATATTATTTTACGGTTCATTTTGAACTTACCAAAACTACTATATACAACTGCCGCTTTAAACCCATGCCTTTTGTAACGGCCATAGTACTTTTTAGGGTTCCGTTAGAGAAACAAGGAACCTTTATAGTTTCGTTAAGTCTGTCTGTCCGTCCGTATGTCACAGCAACTTTATTCCAAAACTATTAGGACTACACAGTTGAAACTTGGTATGTAGCTGTATTCTGTGGACCGCTTCAAGATTTTTATACAAACATTAAAAAATAAAGCTCCCCCCCCCATACATGGAACTGACAGATAGTTTTTTTTATCAAACCTATATGTGTGGGGTGTCTATAGATAGGTCTTTGAAAATGACGTTGGGGTTCCTAAAACCATTTTTCCTCAAAGTCAATCTTTAAAAAGAAAAAACAGACCCTTCCAAAGTAAAAAAAATGTGTCGTCTAACTTTTAAAGTAAGAGAGTGAAAAATCTAAAAAAGAAATATGCTGTGTATCTCAATTCAAACTTTCATCGAAAATTGGTTTAAACAAAATATAATAAGCAGTTTTTTAAGATACAAAACATTTATTAAAAACCGCAATGATAACTTTGTCATTCATATAAACACTATGAAAAACAATGTCTTGAGTCTTATAATTACTTGCTACTACGGAACCCTTCATGGGCGAATCCGACTCGCACTTGGCCACTTTTCTTATTGAATCAGATTTGGTACCTAATCAGCATCTCTAAAAAGGTTGGAGTACGGAAACACGCAAGCTACTCAAATGGATCTAGACATCCTAAACCAGAAATGGAAACCACAGAGGATGTTGACATAATGTTGACGATATTTCTCGTTGTATGTATGATGATTTGATTATCTATTTGAAGATCTTGCTGTCTGTTCGATGCTGAGGATACTATCGACAGCTATAGCTTTATTTCCCCGGCGTATCTTGCTGGTGCAAAATATCTACTGTTCAAAGCGACATTGCCACACAGCAGAATTTTGTTTGAAATACCTTGCTCTTTTGTATAATATAAGACTCTGACGAGAAACTACTATATTTTAGGTACGCAATAGATTTCACCCATGTTAGTTATAACCGGACCTAACATCAGAAACACATTTTTAAAGTCAGAAATGTTGCATCAGCCACCGAAATTTTCTAGTATAATCACAGAAGAGATAATAGAATAATGTAAAATAGTTGATTGAAATAATAATTAACCCGGATGATAAATAATAGTCTTATTGTTCATTTATGTACACGTATTAGTAGTATTTATTATTTTATATACATAATATATATGAAGTTAACCAATACATTTATTAATTATTTGTCTTTTGGATCACACAACTGTTTCATTAGTAGACTACAAGCGACTGATTTAGTTAAGTACATATTATTATTATTGTTAATTTTCCCCTTATTTTTTACGCTCGTAAAGGAATCACGTTGCTTAAATAAAATAAAAAGCCAAAATAGTTTGTGTTCAATACAAAGTTAAATGTACCAATAGCATAGATTTGAATCAGCATACTTGTTACTGATGTGATGGTATAATGCGATTCATGGACAAAAAGTCTTTGATGGCGTCTTGTACTTGCAGCAACTGCAGAACATTTTCAAATTTTTCTGTCGATCCAGTGTTAAATCGATAGAAATGACGATTCAACACACTACAAGAGAACCGTACAATAGTAGCAAAATGTAACGAGAATTCGAGCGCCCCGCGTCAAGGGAACGAAACGAGCTGTAGCGTGAGAGTTGATACACAGAGTTGCGTTCGTTTATTCACACCCGGTGTATGGTGTTGACACCAGATATCACACTGGCCGTTCGTTTATTCACTCTAAACAGCGTTCTTTATGCAGTGTTTTAACACCGTGTACATCACGTGTACATACCCTACACCGGGTGTGAATAAACGAACGCAACTCAGACTGATTACTTGCTTTGCAACCAGTACGGCCGTGTGTGAGTAAAGACAGCGATAGTGTGCAAGTGCGATAGCATGATGATCGACGCCATCAAGGTCTGTTTCTTCAAGGAATGGCATAATAGTAAATGTTTTATTAATAAAATGTCAAATGTCTGTCTTGAAGAATAGTTTTATATTTTGTATGTATAATCTTACAAATTGGCAAGAAAACTGTATTTGTAGAAACCTGCCTCTGCAAACAATATTTTGACAAACACACACAGCTGCTAAACTGTTAACCCAAAACTAAATGGATAATTCATACATATTTTTTTTATCATATTTTGTTAAGCTCACAGTGTTGTGGCTCAAGCGGAACTAACCCAGTTTCTGAAAAATTAGTCAAATGTAACAGGTGATTAATTTCTAATAGCGGCACCTGACTGGCTGAAATGAGTTTGATATGAGATTAACAGACTGTTCTCTCTTCCAGAAACTGGGCACTAGTGTCACGTCTTATCCCATGAAGTAACACAGTGTGTTGTCACGTTCTCGGTGTATAGTTATCTTATAATTTAACTGATCTATTGTAAGGGTTGTGTATAAAAGGAGAAAACATTTAGCTATTGCATTCCTACATGATCAGATTCAGATTCATAATTTCCCTGAAAGTTATTATTTGGTGATTGTAATTTTACTTTAGTTTCGTTCCAAAGTTTTGTACCTATAGCGTTACGTAGCCTCAAGCTCAACGCAAAGTTCCGATGATTCAGATTTGCAGAAATATGGAGACGGTTTGTTAGAAATTAAAACATAAAATAACGTAATATTAATTAATTCCAGAATATATATAAAAACTCGGATACTGTGTTTTTATTTCCATAGGGTCAGTTTTATGTCCATACCGACCGCTAGTGTTAGCTAAACATCGATAGTTTGGGATTTCGATAGTATCGATGGTTTTACGGAAAAACTATCGATAGTATCGATAACTATCGATAGTTTTGTTCATATATTCTGATTATTTTTCTATTATCCTAGCTAAGGCTATTCGCTAAAGCTTAAAATATTTTTCTACTATCGATAGTATCGATAGTAGAAAAATATGTGTCTTAGTGGTAGAGGCCAGTTTTAACAGAAAGAAAGAGTCTTGCAGCTAGACAAATAAATAAGGGTGAGTTATGTATGTCAATATGAACCTCTACTATTATTTCACATATAAAAGACAATGTGACGTGATGACGTTATCTGATCAGTGATCACAATGACTTGTTATGAAATAACAGGAAATAAATTGGGTCACAGCTATTTATATTGCCAAATTTTCGAAGTTCTGAGCGATAAAGGCCTTGCAGATGGCTTGTAGAGAGTTGTACAAAGTTTGGTCTTTCCCTGCCATCGCTGCGTAAAAAAGCGAGGTAGTCCGGGGATTCCCCGTTAGTAAATAGCAAAAAAAAACGATAGTATCGATAGTTATATCAAGCTATCGATAGTATCGATAGTAGAAAAACTATCGATACTATCGATGTTTAGCTAACACTACCGACCGCGCAAGCTGGGTTGTATGTATGTAACTTGTGACGGGCTCCGAGCCGAGCAGAGACTATACATATACAGGGTGTTGATTTGTAAAGTTACGCCCGACAGGGTTGATAGTTTACGTATCGCTGATGACAAAAAAAGTTTTAATTTTCCCTCGCATAATTTTCATTCATAAATTACCATCTGAAAATTTTCCTGAAATTACCTAAAAGTGTGGATACCCCCGCCAGCCACCTCGCACAAGTGCTAATAGACTCCCCCTCGTGCCCTGAGCCCCAACACACCCCGTGCGACTCTTTTCGGACCACATTTAACATGTTTTTTTTTTTAATATTAGGAAAAACTGAACAAAAAATGTAGGTATAGAGTAGACGCCAAACAACTTGAGCAAAATGTGACGTGGTGGGGGAAAGTTTGCGCATGTACACTTACGTGCCAAAAAAACGACGCACTTAAAATTCTCAAAACAAATCGTACCTACAGTATAATGCATGAATCTTAGTGCACAATACTATATACTTACTTAGTTCAATCGATAGAAAATGAGAAAATATACTGTACCATTTGCATGAGGGACTGAGCGGTAACAGGTGCACAATAACTGTTTGAGACACGCGAAGTAGGTAGGTACATTTGCTGCGAACTATACAGATTTAATGGTCTGTGGATATGACTATCAAAATAAAACTGTAAATTATTTAGCGACATATGTCGTCTTTATTGGTGTATATTAACAAAGAATAATGATTTGACAAAAGACAAGATTTTTATGGGATACCTATGATTGAAATTCCCTAAAATTACGTTTTTCCACGTACACCTATAAAACATAATAATATCTCCATCGATAGAAAACTCATCATATACCATCTTTCTGGCTTGCCTTTTTAAAACTACGTTAGGACGTCGAGGCATTTTTTATCCGTGATTTCACTGCACGCAAGTGTGAACTCAAAGCGGGAAACGATGGTTGAATGATCTACCAATAGCGTGGCTAGGCGCGCTCGATGCGATGCTCCTTCCGCACGCCGCGTCCCGCACCCCATACCGTGGTGCGCAGTTTCATATATCAGATGGTTTCTGCGCATGCAAGATCATTTGTTCAAGTTGTTTGGCGTTACCTATACCCATATTTTTGTACATCAGTGTTGTGTAAATAACAACCTCTGAGCTCGGCGTAACTTTACAAATCAACACCCTGTATATCCAATTGATTGCGCCTGCGGGGAAACGCGGTTCGCCAAACATTAGTTGTATGTATCACAGATACTTTAATATTACCTATACTAATACAGATAGACCACCCAGAACAAAATATGATACCGGCGTAAAGTGAGATGCTACGGAAGCTTCTTTAGTTCGAGGCCATTATCGCTTGGTGCAGCACCATCGAAAAATTGCAAGTACCATGAGATGGCACTAAGATACCTTTATAGAGGATTTATTCTAAGATTAGCGTTCAGCGTCAGGATGGCCGGTCACTAACTTAATGCTTATGTATAATTGCTGCCCAATTGCTTCCTTTAAGGAGATAATTACTTCCATCACATTTTAGGAGAAATAAAACATTTAAGGGTAACCGGCCATCCTGACGTCAGGTTGGCCGGTCACTAGCTGTCTGGTACCATAAGGGCGTGGAATAGATGAATTATTCATCGGCCAAACATTACTGCCCATTTGCTTCCGTAAATCTTTCAAGACTCCGCACCTCAAGGTATCATGGAAGTAAATATATTGATCAAGTCTCTTTTAAAATTCAGCGCCTTATAGAATGTAACGAGCAAAAATATGTAAACTAGTCCCTAGACGTATTTATCGTTCAAGTTATGTTATGTATTTTAGAAAAGAATAAAACATTCTATAAGGCGCTGAATTTTAAAAAAGAGACTTGATCAATATATTTACTTCCATGATAGCTTGAGGTGCGGAGTCTTAAAAGATTTACGAAAGCAAATCGGCAGTAATGTTTGGCCGATGAATAATTCATCTATTCCACGCCCTTAAGGTACCACAGCTAGTGACCGGCCAACCTGACGTCAGGATGGCCGGTCACCCTTAAATGTTTTATTTCTCCTAAAATGCGATGGAAGCAATTATCTAGGTACCTACCTACTTAAAGGAAGCAAATAGAAGCAATTATTAGTCATAATTTAAACGTCATATACCTTAGTATAAGTTAGTGACCGGTTATCCTGACGCTGACTGGGATGAGCACCCTGTGGAATCATGTCAACGTACATGCAATCTATCTATGTACGATGACGGGCCGCCCAATTTCGCAGCGGCTGACCAATCACAGCTCTCTTACCTCGTCCCCCGCTGCCCGTAAATTGGGCGAGTTGTGTTTCAAAGGAAACCCCCAGGTCTTGGTTTACTTGTGATGTCGCTGTTTCTGGTTCCCACGACACAGGGTATCCTAGTGTAGGACCAGAAGCAATGTATGTGCCTGTATGTAAATGTTTTATGCATGTCTAGTTCCACGTCTTCTGTCCCAGAATAATCATCTGTCCAGTGGCAGTGGGAAAAACACACATTTGCAGCAAGCTCCTAAGCCACGAAACATCCAAAAGTGTAAATGAAGTGTTATCTTGAAGGTGTATATCGCTTACTGTTTGTAGAGTGCTTGTTTGGAACTTGCTGCAAACGTGAGCTTCTATCCCTATAGGTAGGTACACAAAAACTACAAAATGATTTTAATTTTTTTATTTGACACAAAAGTTGTAATCCGAAACTTGTTTCTTCATTTCTGCAGATGCATCTGTGAACAAGCAAAACATTGCAATTAAAATAAAGTTCAACAAAAAAATAATTCCTCTCGGTAGTGTAAACTTGGCAAAAAATAGAAATGTCTGCAATATTTAAGTCCCGAAGTACCACAGAAATACTCCAGGGTGGAGAAAGCAGATTATTCTTCCCTTTGATTCTTAGCACATTTCTTAAAGGAAGAAACATGGCTGCCTCAAAGGGTTGGTAACAAAGCTGACAATAAGAGCCAGCTTCATTGAGGTGATCTTAACCCTCTGGATTGTTGGCCGCAAAAGAAAAGTATTTTAAATTCAAGAGGTCTTGGTATCACCCGTCAGGCACTGTATGGAGACTTGAAGAGTGTCTTTACCGGAGCCCAAGGGTTAAGGTAACCAAGGACTTACAATATCAGGGAAATTAAACTAGAAACAAATAAAACAAGCGTTGTTACACCTTGACGTCATGTTACATTGACCTGTTGGTCAACAATAGACAGTAGAGATAAGGACAGTGATAGAGAATGGCTCAGCACACAAATCATAATTGAGAGTAGCACATGCATCAATGTCTCAGAAGGCCACATGTGTGTTGTTTGACTAACCACTACATGAAATTCCTCAGACAATCATCAGTGTTGTTCATTCATGAGTACAATAAAAATAAATAAAGGACAATGGCAACAGCAGATGGCCCAAGATGGGTACTGTGGGAACAACTGAATCTGTACTGGGAGCTGTGACAGGATAAGATGATGATGATGATGAAATGACAATGGGCAAATAATTTTGACCTACCTACCAAATAACACTTTCCATACCAAGATTGGAATATTTACTATGAGACAGCGAGCGATGGTGTTAACAACCTGTCCCTCCCTTAACTGTAGTGATATTAGTTGCTGGTATACTTATTGAGGGTTATGTATCACATGGGGCTAAACATTTCTCTTGTATTACTATAAACACAAAGATACCTACAGTATGTAATGTATCATTGAAAACAATGGTATTCGTTTATTGCACTCCATAAAAACACAAACATGAGATACATATATGTACATGCTCCTCAATGCCTCAGAGTGAGGACAAGCAAACTTAACCTACAAATAACAAAGTGGTGAACTACTAATCGAAAAGTTCAACAGACAGGGGGCATGCAGGCTTACATACCAGAGTTATGCTAGTGATTAACTGGTAAGACACTCATGGAAGTAAAGTTGAGACAACTTACCAGTTTATTTGGACCTCGCACGCATCTTCCTCCTTTTGCGCTTTAGCCTACGCATACGCTTCTTACGCCACTGGAATTAGCAATACAATAGGAATTAGAACATATTCATCGCACTAGGAAAGGAATCAGAACATGATCACGATCACACTCTTGATTGAAGTAACATGTTCTAGTAAATCGTGAAATATCACAATTACACGAGAATATTAATAAATACCTTTGCTCTCATGTTGGGTTGGTGAGCTTATAAACGTTTAATGGAAAATAAGATGTCTCTGCTTAGAGATCAATTTGATAATTAACGATTTGGAAACGCCGCACTCCGTACAGCAATTTCCAAATGAAAGGAAAGATTTACTCCGTTCACATCACAGATAAACTAAACTTCGTTCGTATTGACAGAATGTTGCCAGTCGACCGTCGTCGATCAATACAATCAGTCGATCGACTTAGATGTTTATCCGTTCCCGTTTGGGAAGCAAGCTTGCGGCACCGGCAAAAACGCCGCCGGTCGGTCGGTAGATAGGCAAAGAGCAATACGTTTCATTCCACGCGCGCCGTCCGCCGCGCTTTCATGTCAGGATTGCGCAACGCGGAAAGAGGGCAGCCAGCCGCGCTGACCTTGCGTCGACTTTAATTTGACCCCTTTAGACTGATCATACGATTAAAATGACAACTGTATTGCTAAGCCAAAGAGTTGTTTGTAACTGTTGCTGTAAGTGAAATAAAGTACTGTAGTATGATTTAAAAGTATTCAAAGGAGAATATTTATTTATTTTGATATTTTCAGTAAAAACACGGTATTAACTAAGATAAACTAAGAAATATGCTATGAATAGTACTAACAATCAGTTTTTCAATCTTTACAGACTTTAATTCAGTCTTTACAGACTTTAATCACGGCACAATCTCCGATAACACCCCACCCCACCGGCAAAAAATATATTTAAGGCAAGTATAAAAGTGGGTTTTCATACATTTTTGGTTCGCCGGCAGCCGGCGACGGTGCCGGGCCGGTGTATCACAAAACGGCTATTTGCTTAAGGTGGGTTTCCACGGCCCGTCACGCCTGTGGATGCCTGTGCGGTTGATTACGTCTCGCGCCGAGCCATTCCAACTGTACGAGTCGGCCTGTACCCGCCTGTCGTCCACTCCGTCATGTGTGCGTGTACGCTACACGCGCTGTCCCAGGTGAAAGAAATGAACCGACGCAGACGCGCTCCTACAGGCCGTGATAGGCACCGTCGCGTCGCGCCGCGCCTTTGAACTTACCGACTCCCGACGGATCGAACGGATGACGACAGGCGACCACAGGCCTCATCGGATGCGACCGTTCACACGATCTTTTGGGCTGTAGAGGCGCGGTCAGATCTGTGAAACAACGAGCCGTGGGAACCCGGCTTAACTTCGCTGATTACAGACTGTTTGGTGTAAGTTGGCGTGTGGCAAAAAAACGTACTAATATTGCTAGTTGTGATGTGGTGACAGTTCTCAAAGGTCAGTTCGCCACAGGAACGCCAACTTATACTAGACAGTCTGTAGTAATCAATCACTCACACTTTTATCAGGTTGCTGACAGACGTTCTCGCTTTTAACCCTTATCCAATGCGAGCCATTTCGGGCAGTAGAATAAAATCGGTGGCTTTTCCGGGGTAATTTGGGGTCGGGGATTTCAATTAGTTTTTTAAAAAAGGGGGAGAAGTGTTTTTTTTAAGGTGGTAAATATTATACCATTGTCTGGTAATCATTGGAAAAAGTCCGTAAAAGTGGTAAAATATATACTATTGTCTGTTTAGGGTTTAAAAATGTTTTATTACTAGGTTTTTACCCTGGTTCACTTATTTTTATAACAGAAAATCAGTTGTAAGTAGGTACTAATTTGTAGCGTAACTAAATGCACATTTCAGCTCAAGTCGGGCCAGAATAATCACACAAAATAAAAACATGATTTATTTCGTAATGAAAGAAGATTTCGGTAAATAAAACCATCATGTGGTAAGCATTTGTCTTTTATTTGGATAAGGGTCACTTTACAGCCACACTTTACTCCTGCACTTTACACTTCACAGAGTGAAAACGCCCCTTCGCACAAAAAGCACAATCGAGATAATATTAAATGGCAACATTATGGAGTACAGTGTAGGCAACCTAGGGATGTTATTTGTCAAGTTGGAGGTCAAGTTGGGGTACGTTCGACAACGGGTTATGCGAAAATTACCCCAGAGCGTTCGGCAACAACCCGAGAGAAACCGAGGGTAACCGAACTGTTACCTGACATCTGTCAAACAGTGTTTTTGGATGGCTCAGGTAAGGTAGAGTAATTTTCGCACTGACAAGTGCGATTTCTCACCCTGGTTCAGCGTAGTTAAAAATTACCTGACAGATGTTAAACTTTGCTTGGCGGCGGGTTTATCAAAATGTTGGTGTCATTTTTCAGCAATAAATAACTGGAAGATTTATATGAGAATTCATGACATATTTTGTTATAAATTCTAAACAAGTTTGTGACCTCTAAACTAAAAGGTTCCAAATGCTCCTAAATATGTGTTCTTATAATTTTAGAATATATCAACCTGCAAAACTAACAAAACAATGACTTTTTGTAAAATCTTAAAAAAAATTGAAAGTTTTTGAAAATTCATAACAAAAACCCCTGGTTTGCGATAACTGAAACTTAAGGGGGGAGGTCTCCTCCACTCCCCCTAGCCCCTTGGCCCCTTTCGTCCCCAAAAATCAAGTGTCCGTAATCTAAACCCAACCCCAAAGAAGTTCTGTTTGGTTCTGCTTTTATTTTATAGGTTAGGTTAATTTGGTTTGACAGTGACCACTTATCGCGTTTGGAAACGGGAATTCTCACGCTAGCGTTCGAGAATCGCATGTCGTCTCTCTTTCTGTCATTATCTCCATCTCTTTTCTTTCTCCGAGTGAATTTTCCCCCTAGTTCTCGAACGGACCCTTGATTGAAATTTTAAAATATTTGGTTGGTATGGTAGAATGGTTGATCGTCCGTTCGCGCCAATAGTTGTTTTTAATCAGAAATAAATAAAATAAAGAAGTTACGACGACTTTAATCACCCAATAGAAGGTAAGTACTCATGACCTGCGTAATCAACACACTTATTTTAGGATAATTGTTTGTATTTTCAGTGCATCCCGTACATTTTTGGTTATTTTGACGTAAATAAATTACAACAGTGTTACCAACTTCATAAAAAACCATGATGGCGGCGCTTTTGTTGTGAACTATGTGAACCAGCCAGCTGCCATTTTATGTGTAATCGATTGCGTTTCAATCAATTTATTCTTTCCACGCTACACGCAATAAATCCTAACAATAAGTGATGAATTTTCTGAAAGCAAGTAAATACAGTATTGTGTAAAAACCGACTGAACTAACCGTTGTTGCTGGATTTTTGAGTGTTGTGTTGTCTGATAATTTTGTGACGCTGGACATGCCATAGCAAAAATGGTTACTTCCAATAAACTGCCGGAGAAAAAGGTGGTAAAAATGTCTGAACAAAACAACAGTATCGTGGTCCCACAAAGGACGCTGTTAGGGGAAGTCAACGAGCACATAACGTGCTCATTGTGTCGTGGGTATTACATCGACGCCACCACTATAGTTGAGTGCCTGCATTCATTCTGCCGAAGTTGTATAATCAAGCATCTGCAAGTAAAGGACTACTGTCCAGAGTGTGAAATGATCATAAACAAAGCCCGGCCTAACATCAAACCAGACAAAGCCCTCCAAGATATTGTGTACAAACTTGTACCAGGGTTATTCCAGAGAGAGATGGAGAGACGACAAACATTCTATGCATCTCGTCCTGGCCCAGCAGCATCAGCCACACCAGAGCAAAGAGGGGAAGACACTGAGAGAATAATTTTCAGTCCAGAGGATGTCATATCATTCTCTCTAGAATATGCTGATGCTACTGCTGACACAGACAGTATCTCCAGTAAATCGTCAGACAGTAATGAACCCCAACCCGCTACAGCTATTACCAGAAGATACTTACAGTGTCCGGCCGTGGTTAATGTTAGCCACCTCAAGAAATTTATTTGCATGAAATTTGATATAGATAGCAGCCTGTACTCTGTAGAAATATTGTACAAGCGAGTTCATTTGTCAGATTATTATACTTTGATGGATATTGCTTACATCTACAATTGGAAACGGAATGAACCTATGAGATTCTTCTATCAAATAAAAGATTACATTGCTATTAGGACTAGATATGCTCTGTTTGACATTAACAAAAAAGAACCACATTTTGGTGACAGAAAAGCAAGTCCAGCGCCAACAGATGACAACAGTACAAACAGCCCGGCACTACAAATAAACGAACATGGATCAGAGGCATCATCTGGTACGGACAGTCCAATGCCTGAGGAAAATATTGTAAAGAAAGTGAGTGAATTACCTAAGAAGTATGAAACGCAGGAGAAAAAATCTACTGACCCTACATTGCAAGAAGGAACAAGTGGAAGTACGACTACATCATCCACTTCTAAAAAATGTGATGAGGATGATGAGAAATCTCAATTCTTAAACTCGTTTGAGCTTACAGCTAAAAATGCTGCCCTATTGACTAAAGGAGTGTCTGTAAAATTAACTAAAGATAATATCCATGTAAAGCCTGAGAGCAAAGCTAAGGAAGAGATCAAACCACCTTCGCCTAATGTCGATGAGACTCTGAAAAGGAAACTGTCAGCACCACCCACACCTCCTGAAGTCAAGAAGCCAAAAGTAGACGCAGATAAGAGTGAATCTCCAATGGCTCAAGGTAGTCCTACAAATAGCGGATCATCTTCAGCTATTAAGTCTCCTGTGAAGAAAACAGAAGTAACAGGCAAAGTAAAAGATGAAAAGATGCTGAAAAATGTTCCTTCACCAAACCTGTTACCATTACCAACAAAAGAACTAAAACCTCAATTTATATCTAAACCAAAGGTACCTGAAAATAATCAAATCAAAAGGCCTGTTCCTCAAGCACTACTTTCACCAAAGTGTAAACCCGTAGAACAGCCACAACCAACATCGTCGAAAATGAATACTCCACCTAAATTACAAATGCCAAAACCAGTCACTACTCCTGCTCCTAAGCCTCTTGACACTCCACGAGCAATCAAAAAGATACCAGACTTGAAACCTGGTGTGCCGAATGTACAAAATGTAATTCACAAAGGACAAAACATTGGGAAAGTTAGGATGGATCTATTGGCTAATAATTGTGACCCAACAATGGATAGAAACTTAATTTTGTCTCAAGTGAATAATTCACTTAGTACTTGTAAAGTTCCCGGAAATCCATTAAAATCATTGTTTGATTCATGTAAATTAAATATACCTTCATCATTGTCCATTACTTTAACAGATCAAAAATTAGAACAACGAAGTCAAAATGAGCTGCCCACCTCTGACCCAAAGAAGAGTGTAGGTAATAGTAGTGCTGGCGGTGGTAGTAGCAGCGGCATGATTAATAAAAATTTAAGTCTGGCTGGTAATAATAATTCAGGAGGATCATATAAGGTGCCAAGCCCTCCTGTACACAACTACATAGAAATTTTAAAATTATCTGATCCAGAATCTAAAGCTCAGCAGTTAAAGTCAGATAGTGGAAATCCACAGGCTAAATCAACTACAAACCCTAAAACTGAAAGTCCAGCTCAATCAAAACCACCAAATAAATCAGAACCGTCTGCCAAAGGTCCAATTCCTTCCCTGAAACCAATTGGAGATACAAAGTTGGCCAAGACTTGTGGAGGTGTCCCTATTACATTCCAACAAACATTTGAACAGCAGCTACAAGCAATAACAACTACTGATAAGGCCAAATTGCCAAAGAATAAATTACAAGTCCCAAAACTAATGCCAGTTCCTCCAAAGGCATTGAGTGCAGCTAATACTAAACTGACCAACAAGCCCGTTACTCCAGGTACTCCCCCAATAGAGACGAAAGCTCCCATTAGGAGCGACAATGCTCTAGATTTGAGTACGGCGCAAAATATTCATAGCCCATTAGGGCCCCAACAAACAAAAGCTTTTGAAACTATGAAGTCCATTGCTAATCTTGCTAAGAAACAAAGCATGCCGACAAAACCGGTTCCTCAGAGTGTACCAAGCATGTTTTCTGGAATGTCCAATAGGCCCATTGGATTTACACCTTTGAGGGTTCCTATTGCCACAAATAGCAGCTTAAATCATCCGAAATCTGAGAAACTCAATAGTCCCGGTTCTAGCACTTCCCAGATGAGTACGCCTCGACAAGATCCGCATTCGAAACTCAATACACCCAAACACACAAGCAGTAGCCCTGGTACATCATCTCCTAGTTTTCAAACAGGATCACATTCCTTAAACGCGGCGCACGCATCGCCCATTTCCCAAACACGATCACCCAGTTCATCGCCTAAGTTAGTCATAGCAGAAGAAAGGCAAACCAGCTTGTTGGAATCTAATATTAATCAATCCAATCAAATAACGAGTACGCAAGCTACAAGCAGCAATTCTTTGAAAACTGAACCACCAAAATCATCGCCAGGACCTTCAAAGCAATTAATAAAACCTAAGTCCCTTGTACCGTCTGCCAAAATCCCTTCAGTCAGGCCTCCGCCAGGCTTGAACACAAGTGGGACACCTCCCGTCGACTATCATGCGATGGCCCAGCAAGCATTCCTGATTAACAGACATATGAACATGGAGTTACAAAATGCCTGGTTGAAGCACCAATCCCAACTGATGGTGGCTATTTCTCGCCAGTCACAGAACGATTTTAGTAAGGACAATAGTAAGCAATAATAATTAAAGTGTGGCCAACTGTTAAGACTATCATCTAGCTAGGTACATAAACTATCTTGTGAGTTCACTTTAGTGGCGTGGTGGGTGGGATCGAATGTAAATACTTACATATTTTAATTGTGGGTTTCAATAGCACTAAGGTTCATTATAAAGTGTACAAAAGGAATCAAAGCATAGTTTTTGTAATTTGTATACTTACTTTAAAAATCAGTAGCCTAGCCTTATGGTTTAGTTAAATTAAGTATTCTGGTATCAATCGCAATTGAAAAATCACCCAACCAGAACAGGATTGACTTTACTTTGCTTGTCTATGCGATCGTGACTGGTGGACTGTTTTTTTTATTGAAATTGATATCGGGAATACAACAAGCCTGCAGTAACTTCGATCATAAGAACTTTAAACAATGATTCTAATTTATTGGGTAACTAAAGACAACAATAATTTATTTTCCTACAAATGGCAAGTAAATGTAACTTAGGTTAATCACCTCTCTGTCTGCATTAAAATGAACAATGACAGAATCATCAAACCAATGGAAGCAATAAGAAATCAAATTCGATTGAAATATGTTGCTGAGTATTCATTTGTAAAGTCAGTACTAGGTACTGTATTTTTATGCAATTTCATGTATTTCGTGCTGTTGCTAGGTTATTCTTACGGCTTTCAATTTATGTGTTTCTTGAAGGCCTGCTGCCGGCGCCGCATACAGGCGGAAAATCGTTAAAAGTTACATAAAACCTAATGTAAAATATTATTATTTATTATTATTAGCCTATAGCATCCCATGGCAAAAGCCTGTCTTCCCCATTTCCACGCATCTCGCACCTGGGCCGGTTCCCACCAGTTCTTGTTGTGGTCCCTCAGCTCGTCACTCCAACGTTTTCTAGGGCGGCCTCGACCTCGCGTTGCGTTCTTTGGGACCCAGAGTGTCATTTGTTTGGCTCATCGGTCCGGTTGCATACGAGCAATGTAAAATATACATAGGTATGTGATATTATGTGTTGTTTCATATAATTTCGTCGCGATTGGTCGTCTTTTGTAGTAACTTACATGGGTAAAGCGATGAAGAACGCGTGAAATAAACTTTATTTTAAGTCCTGGAACAGCATCCATCTTTGCAACTAGAAGAATGTCGACAAAAGTCACAATTACAGTTACATGAAGTATCATACTTAAAGCCGCCAGAAGAAAGCCATCTTAGTTCAAAGTTTGACTTGATAAGCGGCGGCTGTGTTTTATTAACCGACTTCCCAAAGGAGGAGGTTTACAATTCGTCCGGATATTTTTTTTTTTTTTATGTCTGCACCCCGATAGCGCCTAAACGGATGGACCGATTTGGAAAATTATTTTTTTGTTTGAAAGGGTTTACCTTCCCATTGGTCCCATTGACACCAGGTCAGGATCTGATGATGGGATCCTGGAGAAATCGAGGGAACTCTTCAAATATTATAGGCAGACCTATAGTGATTTTTGTGTTTTTCATAATAACTCGTGCAAATGCACATGGTAAGCATAATATTGTGATGCGGAACTGCTGATGAAGACTACATATGGCCATCAGAACTGCTCAATACTAGGTACAAATACAATGCGTGGCTGACGGGCAGGCAACGCATAGCCTAAACCGGTGGACCTAGAGCCATGAGACTTTGTACAGGGGTTCCTTAGTAGCGTGGGGTAGCACTGATATGGGATTTGACAAAATTAATTCCCCAAGGGGGGGGGATAAGGGGTTACAGTTTGTATTAAACTCAATCTAATCAAATAGGGTTTGTGGAAGTCGGTTTTTTCTAAAGTTTACTTTTTGTTTCAATTATTTTATATAAGCAATTCTTGCAACAAAACACAGCCGACGCTTATCAAGTCAAACTTTGAACTAAGATGGCTTTCGTCTGGCGGCTCTTAACCGGGCAGGGCGCCTTCAAGAAACGCATACATAGAGTTAAATTAATATGCAATGTTTGTTTTAGTATTGCATTGCAGCTATTTCGTATATTTATTTGTTTTTGTTTTACCTCTGACCTCGGTAGTCCATGTCAAGTGACAGAATAATTTATTGTAGAAATTGGTTAATTTATTAATTTTATGAATACATCATGGTATTATCCTTTTACTTTACACAATTGTATCTTAATATCTTTACTAAAATTTAATTATACTTAGGGTATCAGTGGAATTAATTCATACCTACCTATGTTTTATAGCAGTAAGGTTTGATAATAAAATAAAAATTATACCTAAAGTGTTGTTTAATTATCTAGATCCTAATTAGGGAGTTGCACGAAACTATTTTGAAGTTGTCACTTCGCAAATTTTTATTGGACAGAATCTCAGACTGTTATTTGTTTCTAATGTTTCGTGCAGTGCAACTAGGGTAAGTACCTTAGGCTTAGGAACTTCAAGCTACAATAGTTTTATGTAAGTTTCGAACATACCTTAGGCTTAGGAACTAGGTACAAGCTACAATAGTTTTATGTAAGTTTCGAACATACCTTAGGCTTAGGAACTAGGTACAAGCTACAATAGTTTTATGTAAGTTTCGAACATACCTTAGGCTTAGGAACTAGGTACAAGCTACAATAGTTTTATGTAAGTTTCGAACATACCTTAGGCTTAGGAACTAGGTACAAGCTACAATAGTTTTATGTAAGTTTCGAACATACCTTAGGCTTAGGAACTAGGTACAAGCTACAATAGTTTTATGTAAGTTTCGAACATACCTTAGGCTTAGGAACTAGGTACAAGCTACAATAGTTTTATGTAAGTTTCGAACATACCTTAGGCTTAGGAACTAGGTACAAGCTACAATAGTTTTATGTAAGTTTCGAACATACCTTAGGAACTAGGTACAAGCTACAATAGTTTTATGTAAGTTTCGAACATACCTTTTAGGCTTAGGAACTACAAGCTACAATAGTTTTATGTAAGTCTCGAACAACATACAGAATTTCGTGACAATTTCACACACAATGCATTAATTAATGTTTAAATATTATTTTTCTCTATTTTAGATGTCTGTGCAAGCTTCTATTCCATTCAAATCCCGTAAAAAGACCTACATTAGAAGCGCGAGGAAGTCAAACATCAACGATGAGAACTTGGACCACACAAATGGACAATGTTCAATAATGAAAAAGAAGCTGAAGAGACGTGGCATAGTTGCCAGAAATGACTACAAAGAAAGCAGCAATGAAGAAGGTATTTTATAAACAAGTTATTTTTGTTTTGTATTTTATACTTACCCTTATCCGTAAAGTCTTGTTTGATCTTTTACGTGCTGAAGCCAAGAGGTCTGCTGAGTGTAGTTGCAAGCATGCCATTAATGTCCTTATCATCGACCCAACCGCCTTGCAAATTACTACTACTCTTAGATAGTCTAAACTACTACTATAGTGAGATTTTTTTAACATGGCAATAGCGGACAATTGGCCCTTGACCCGCTTAGAAAATTCTTGGAGGAAACAAAGAGTTTCATTGATCTGAGAGAAAATGTATACGATTTGACGTTTGCCGCCACTGAGACAGCTCGGCGGCAGTGGCGGCAAACTTCAAATCGCAAATAGGCTACATATTCGCTCGCGGGGCAATTCTGCTATGCTATGCCATGTTAAAAAAAAACTGGCTAAGTGCGAGTCGGACTCGCGCACGAAGGGTTCCGTACCATTATCTATAAAAAACCGCAAAAAAAAACATGTTGTATGGGAGCCCCCCCTAAATATTAATTTAATTTTAATTTAATTATTTATTTTTTAAGTAAATAATATACTCAATATATTGTAAACATTTTAAGCGTCTACCTGCTACCATTATCAATATCGAGAGATTTAGTATTTGTTGTTATAGCGGCAACAGAAATACATCATCTGTGAAAATTTCAACTGTCTAGCTACCACGGTTCATGAGATACAGCCTGGTGACAGACAGACAGACAGACGAAGTCTCAGTAATAGGGTCCCGTTTGGCACCCTTCGGGTACGGAACCCTAAAAACAGTATACAGTATACATCAATTGTTTCAGAGGGTTGCTCCCCAACCAAAATATCAAGGATTATGAAGAGTTGTCCGAATTCCAATGATGATCAACCAAAGACTATTGAGAGGTAATATTTGATTAATAAATAGTAATATAGCGACACGTCTTTTCCCATACGGGGTGGCAACGGCACAACTGTGCCCACTTTTAGCCAGTTATCCAATACTCCATTTTCCGTGACAGGGGACTAGCCCATCGCCGCAGCTATGGAGTGATGAAGGTTTTCTCACGATGTTTTCCATCACCGTCAGAACGACCTTATAATGTAAATCAATAAATACCGATCCATTAAAGATGTTCCTAAGTTAGCTCTTCCTTACCAAGTGTGTGTTAGCTCTTCCTTACCAAGTGTGTGTGACTTGTGCAAAGTCAATATTTTGTTACAGGCTTTTCATTTGAATTTTTCATTGTTTCAGCAACACACCAGCCGAGAGGTTAAAACCTCTTCCAAGTAGAGAGACCGAAATTGAGTTTCTCGAGAATTTCCTGACTGAAAACCTGGAGGGCGGGAAGTCAGCCTCATTGTATGTTTCCGGCCAACCAGGCACGGGGAAGACCGCAAGCTTGTCATACATATTACAGTTGCCAAAGGTATGCTTAGATTTCCTGTCGTATGTTTCGCGTATAGGTAGACACCTTCCTTCCTTTCCTGCACCCCAGAGACTATATATCCAATTGACTGCGACTGCGGGGGAATGCGGCTCTCATACGCAACCTATGTACGATGACGGGCCGCCAGACAGTTTCGCAGCGGCTGACCAATCACAGCTCTCTTACCTCGTCCCCGCCGCCCGTAAACTGGTGAGTTGTGTTGCAAAGGAAAATGTATCTATGCGCTCTCCACTGGATAAGTGCTTCCTGGTGAACCCGAAGCATACCGAGCGCGTGGGGAGGATTTGTCGTGAAAGGTGAGGGACAGAGATATGTACAACGCGTCTCACTACGGACGCTGAGTAGGTAATAACGAGTGATTTTGGTTTGGCTAGAGTAGTCAGAACAGCCCCCCTAGACAAGATGCAAAACGCTATTATCGTTCGCACGAAACGCTAAGAATATGTATGCGATTTGATAATTAGTCACGCACGCTACGCTAGCGTCACCAAATGTCAAATCGCATACAATTAGAGTTTTCGTTTCTATTCGTTTTCGTAGCGTTATTAACTTTGTCTAGATGTGCAGGCTACTTGTTTTGTTAATTAATAAAATCATTTAAATATATTAGCCTAGAAAAGCTCCGTGGTCTAGTAGGATTTACGCTTGCTTCTCACGCAGGAGATGCAGTTTCGTACCCGGTGCTGACCATGTACCAATGAGATAATGAATTAATTTGTCTTGTACATTATCGGTCGCCCCGTGTTTCGGACGGCACGTTGCACTGTAGGTCCCGGCTACTATCACTACTTGGTAGTGTATGTAGTAGTCATAAAACCCCTCCACCAACCCGCATTGAGCCAGCGTGGTGAAGTATGGCCCAATCTTACCTGTTTGTATCCGGGTAATGGCCTGTGCCCCTCTGTGGGGACATTAATGGGCTACATTTATATTATTCAATGATTGATAATACCTAAAACTTACCAGTTTTCATATAGGTACATGCTAACTTACTTAGACGCAGTTAAATAACACAATAACTATCGCAATGATACTCTATACAGGAAGTTTAAAAATTAGGCACTTTTGGCTTGGTTTGGTTGATTGATATGTACAGTTGAACTCTCCAATAGTCCAGACTTACAACTCTTCAAGCTTTATTGTTACTTCAATGGCCATACATATACTAGCTTTCAGGATAATGATGTCAATGTATTCTTTTCAGATACAAGAGTCGTACAAACAAGTCTATGTTAATTGCACCATGATGAAATCAGCTGCAAGTATATACAATAGAATATGTAAGGAGCTACAGTTGCAGACATCTGGGTCGACAGAAAAGGCTTGCCTCAGTGCTATAGAAAAATATTTGGGCAAGAAACACAAGATGATGTGAGTATGCAAATTAGTATATACAGTACGCTACTTATTCTGTGTATACAGTGTGTCCCACGTGGCTATACCTCATGGAGGGAAAGTAATTGTAGACAGATCATATTTTACCTAATGATTCGATTTTGTTTTTAAAAAAAAGTATTTTTTAATACAGTACTTTGTTTCCATGTGATATTTAACAAAGCTGTGGGTCACCTGTGATTACAGGCTAAGGCTAAGTTATCTAAGAATTTATATCACCAGTGTAGTGGGGCGCACAAAAAATGCTGCTGTTTTTGTGCAAAAATACTCAAAACCCTTACCGGAACAGTACCACGACCACTTAGCTTACTCATATCGTTTAACTTGTTTCAAATTATTTGCAAAAACATGCTTTATTTCATACATCCGTAATTATGTTGTATAATTCAGTAAGAAATTTCTAATTTTGGTGTTCTGCAATAATATCGAACGATTCTCTTCTTGAACAGCATATTCAAGATTGTGATCCCCATTCCATTTCACATCTCAAAATTCAGTCTCAAATACAATTACTTCCATCAATCATGTCAATTATCCTTTCCAAATAGTCATCATTCAATAACATCATCGAAACGTAAAACAAAAATGTTGCTAGTCGTCAGTTATGTTATGTTATGAAAAACCTAGCCTATTTTAATTTCAATCTAATATACAGGACACACCACGCACACAAACGTACGATATTAGCCTTAGATAAAATAATATCGTATACTGATATCGACGATTTTTCCTTAAAATACAAATATGTCTACAGGCTGTAACAAAAGGGAGACCATTCTGAGTAACTTTTGCTATGAAACCGATTTGATCAGAGCAACTTTATTTTTCATTGCTCCATACGTTTTGTTTTGGTCCGGGCGGGCGGTCAGGTGATTTGTAGAGAGAAGTGAAAATTAAAGTTGCTCTGATCAAATCGGTTTCATAGTAAAATTTGCTCAGAATGATGTCCCAAACGACGCCCTAAAATATGACTACACCTTTCTGTTACAACCTGTATAAAGTCCATTCACTTAAATACGGTCGCGTCACCTTGGAATATGCCGCCTCTGGCTAATTTGTCATGTCATTATGATAACCTCATTCGCGTGCGAGTAACTACACCATCTAAGCGTAATATGGATTTTACTCGGGGTGATAATTTTAATTAACCAAGTGTATTGGAAGCTACCTTCTTTCACGTGTCCTGACAATAATTTTTAGACTTATTTATTCGTCCCTCGCTTCCAGCCTCTTAGTCCTCGACGAGATCGACCAGCTAGACAGCAAGCGGCAATCTGTCCTATACACAATCTTCGAGTGGCCTTCCCTCCCCGCGTCCCGCCTTGTCCTCATCGGCGTCGCCAACGCCCTGGACCTGACGGAGCGCGCTCTGCCGCGGCTGCAGGCGCGCTGCTCGCTGCGCCCGCGCACGCTGCACTTCGCGCCCTACACGAAGCAGCAGATCGTTCATATATTCACGACAATACTGGCGGGGGAGGACAAGGGGAGTGTCTTCTCGCCAGTGGCTTTACAGATGCTTGCAGGTTCGTTGATTGCTAGACAGACATATTATATCATCTCCACAGTGGGTACTTTTTAACAATTACTTTTCTATTGTTATCTGCCCTTAGCGGCCATCTACACACTGACAAAGGGATATTTGAGTCGCATTTATTTATACGACAAATGTAATTCTGCACTAGAGAAATATTTTGAAGACTATTTAAAAACAGCTGAATTGTCTGAGGTGACTTCCACGTCCTAAAGACATATACCTAATACTAAACTGTCTTCTGCTTGACTGGATTGCTTGAATGTTAACCCAAATAGAGACATGTTCAGACGAAAAGCTGGCATATGCATTTTAGAAATAACATTTCAATATCAAAATCATATTTGTCCTGCCTCAGCTTTGAAACCCAAATCAAAACGTGTTCCTCTTACAGCAAAGATCGCCGCGATATCCGGTGACATGCGTCGCGCCTTCGACATCGGACGCCGCGTCATGGAGCTAGCAAAACGCGCCAAATTCTCAGAAACACGCTCCGTCGACTCGCTACTGCAAGACAAGACTGTCACTGTGGAACTCAAGCAAGTGCTGGAAGTACTCAACAACGTGTACGGCGGTTCTACCAGCATCGAAGCGGAGGTGGACGAGACCTTCCCGATGCAACAGAAGCTGATACTGTGCAGTCTCATGCTGATGCTGACGAAGGGGAAGAATAAAGATGTGGTGTTGGGGAAACTCTATGACGTTTATAAAAGGTGAGGAAATGTGTCTTGTAGGCCCGTTTTTGGTACCATACATACAGGGTGTAACAGAAAGAGGTGTACACACCGAAAGAGGGTTGTTAGAGACATCATTCTGAACAACTTTCACTATGGGACCAACTAGATCAGAGCAACTTTATTTTTATTTAACTCAGTAGATTTCGGGCCTAGCGCTCAGCTGATCTTATGGTGGAGTGAAAAATAAAGTTCGTTCTTAAACGAAGGGTGACAACGGGGCCCTATTACTTAGCCTCCGCTATCCGCGGGCCCCTATTGTGCTATTACTTAGCCTACGCTGTTCGCCTGACTGTCAGCGGGTATCTCATGATTCATGAACCAAGATACAGATTTCCAACATACGTGCAAATGTGTGCGTAAACTTTGCTAGGGCTGGTGGGGCGCGGCAAATGCAGCGATATTAAAGTATACGCGTCGTCACTCGTCCGGCGTTCAGCCCTGTCTATTGATCCTTTAACCAATCTTTTGACGCCAGGGGTGGGGTGCGGTATCTGAATCAACGCGGGGAAGGGAGTGGCTGTTCTGTACGGAGTACTATTATCTCTTCTGTGCCCGCGGATAAGTCAGGACTGCCACTCGACCGTTTGTTTATTACCCCGCAGAGTGGCCACACGCCGCAACATCGCGCCACTAGACATGTGCGAGGTGGCGGGCGCGGTGTCGCTGCTCGAGAGCCGCGGGGCGGTGCGGGCGGGTGCGGGAGCGGCGCGGGCGCGGCGCGTGCGGCTGCAGTGGGACGAGGCGGAGGCGGCGGCGGCGCTGCGCGACAAGCCGCTCATGGCGGCCATCATGAGCGACACGCACTGCCTGGGCCCGTGAGTTTGTAGTAGTAGTTGTTTTTTTATGACCGTTGACTTGGCCGTTCTGCGTGCCTGTGACATCATGGGCCATTGTACAGAGGGGTTTACACTTCAGCGCTTGTTCAAACATTTGAAGCAGCGATTTATTGTGGATTTGGCTGTTTTAATTTCGATGTCGTAACATACCGTCCGCGTGTAAGAAGGGACATAGCTGTACATCAAGGCTCGTCCCCTCTCGCACGTCACGTCGTCACAACATCGAAATTAAAAAAGGCCTTCGAGTTAGCGAATACGACCCATCCCACTAGCTACATTCCGATAAAATAAGATAAGATAAGTTAGATAATTTAGATGAAATAGGATAAGTTATTACATTTTATCTTTATCTAGTTAACTTTTTAAACGCGGTTAGTCACGAAAGTTACATTTTTAACCGACTTCAAAAAAGGAGAGGGTTTTATCAATTCGGTTGTATGTTGTATATTGTTTTTATGTGTGATACCTTGAAATTGGTATTATTTATGAACCGATTTCAACAATTATTTTTTGTATGAAAGGGTTCAGGTAGGTCCCATTTTTGACAATCTGGAGTTGGTTCAGAACTTAGGTTTCTACATAGAAAAACTGTCATCCAGGTAACTAAAATTATGTATTTTTGTCTTTCTGTGACTTTGTGGTGTTAACGCACATTGACATTGAGATGAATTCTGAGAATTAATTTTTGACATTCGCTTCCCGCGCGGACAGTATTAATTAAGTAATAATAATAATAATTCTTTATTTTAACATAATACAATGTCTTAAATCTACAGTAACCCTGAAGCCTGTGGTACTGTGTACTGTACAGGCTTCAGTATTTACTTAACTCATGAAGTCGTTTTTTTTTAGTTTTTAACTTGGTGAGTTATTATATTAGTTAAGTTGACTAGGGCCGTGAATGGAAACCCTAAAGTTAGTTATTCAATAAAGTCCATTCGCTTTAGATACGGTTGCATAACCTTGATAACACGTAAAAGGATTCTCCTTTCAAAGGATATTTAACCTTGTCTATTTTATTATAATAACACATTTGCGCGTGTGTTTACGACACTCTCCAAGCGAATTGACTTTACCATACTTTGTTGTTTGTATCCGATCTCGCATGTCGATTTAACGCATAGTTTATGTTTGCTATGACCAACGGCATCTTCTAATGAGCGCGCCACACTTGCGACTTCCGTTGTGAACGAATACCAGCACGTATTGTTCGATCTAGGATATCCTAGAATACAGGAAAACAAAATGCTGTTTCTGAATTAGGCAGCGCAGCAGGATATAAACACCCGAGGTTTTTTTAAATTCAATTCTTACGCTTTTATTTATGATATTGATTTACTGTAGCCATTAAATATAAGCTAAAATGATGATCTTGAATAGTATTCTAAGCTGAAACCAATGATTGTATTTAACATCTTAGTTACGAGTGATGTAGTTGTAAGTTAAGACGATAGAAAAGACATTTCTTTTCTGAAAATATGTATAGTATAGTAAGTAGTTTAGTTACAGTGGTTAGTTTTAGTTGACATTTAAGACTGAAAAGTCCGATTCTATGCAAATTCACGCAGAGAGTACAACTTACATAACTTGGTTATTATGATTCTTTCGCTTAATTAAGTACATCTGACATTGTTATTTGTTTACCTCATATTTACATGAGGGTTCTTAACGTGTTGTTTTCCTTTTAATGTTTGACATCTTTGTTAAATACTTACATGTCTTTGTTTTGTTTATGTTTAACGTATATGTAATGATGTAACTATTTGAGTTGAGTTTTGGTCGTTGTAAGCTCTTTGTTTTTTGACGTCAAGGTGCAAGTTCATCTTGCAACTTATGTCTTGGTTTATTAAGTTAGTTTTAGTTATAATATCTGTGACGGCCGGTGAAAGTAAGAAAAATGGTTCGATTACGTTTTTTTTTTCTACAGTTGGATGTAAGATTTAGGGTACTGTTTCTAAAGTATGTACAAGAGAGAGAGAGAGAGAGAGAGAGGGGGGGAGGGAGAGAGAGAGAGAGAGAGAGAGCGACACGAGACCTGACGTGCCAAATCAAACGCCGGATACTGTACTCTCCTGCGTTTAGATTTAAATAAATTCAACTCGGCAGTAAGCGTACCCGCTCCGATGTTTTTTGTTCTCCATTGTAGTTTGTTTGGCCTATGTCCTTATGAGAGAATACCGATTAAATCGCATTTACTAGTGTTCAATAAAATCGGATTGTTTTATGGCTTATGTACATGTGAATGCAAATAAAAGTAGTTTTTAAAATTATTAGTAGATAGGTCGCGTATTGCATCAGTCGTACGTAGAGTTGATATCGCTTTATCACTGCTGTAGAGTTGATATCGCTTTATCATTGAAATGAAATGAAAATAATTATTTGTAATAATTATTGCATTACGTAATCATGAATTTTAGATTTTTCATAATGTGTTAAATTATTTTGATGTAATTTTGTTTGCTTTCTTTCATTAAAATTATGAAAATTTAAACGAACTTTTACTTGAAGCTTTTGAAGAGGGAAAAGGAAATAAAACTCAGCAAGTATCTTTATATAATTTATTCTAAAAATTCTAATAATTAAGTTAACTCTAATTTGTGCATAAATCGGAAGACTTTTTACAAATTCTTAACTAAGTGAAAAGGTACAAAGTGGACGAATGACTGACCTCCAAGCTGCGACTGCAAAATAAATTACGTTGACAACAACATTAGTATACGTTATGAATGTCCTTAGAAACGCTGGTAAATGAAATGACCCAAAAAGTGAACTAAAGTTTGTTAAACAATAAATAACTTAAATAGTTAGTCACTTGGGTTTGTACATATCACCATCTATCCCTTATAATAAAGCATGGCTGCTCTTTGTGACAACTTGATAGCAATCATTACATTACGTGCGATTTTATTCAGGACTCCCACGCCAGTTCATAATCAAATCATTTATGCATCGTGTACCGCGAACTTTATAACCCGGTTCGTGAGAGTGTTACTGTCTCAAATAAACAAGCACGTAAATCCAAGGCTTACAGGGAGGACGGAGTGGTGTTTAGTAAGAGTATAGACACCAGGGGAAGAAGCTAGGTGCAATCTAGATGCGCAGGCCTGGGTTACGGGAGCGTACGAAGTTGAGTAGCTCATCGCTGTCCTCACAGACGAAGGGCTTCACGTGGTGACAGGCTACGTCATGCCACTTGATGCCGTCGTTGTAGAAGTTGTTCAGGATCGACAGACACGACTCGTCGTTGCCCTGTGGAGAGACCATCGTCAGAACAAATTTCACAGGCTACTGAACCGAGATTCGAATGAGAAATCCAAATTCCGCACGCTATCTCCTGATTCTTCACGGACTTTCTTTTTGCAGGTTTCTTTAAATTGTCTATAATTTGTGTAGACTTAATGAATGTCTATACCATGCAAATTCATGTTCATAACCGTTTATAATCTAAAACAATTCTCGGCCTTCACTCGATGTAAAGAACTGTTACAACATCGTAACGGTATTCCCATATCAAAACTATCTTCTCAAACCCTGAGTTGCAGGAAATGATTTTGAATAGAATAGAATCTCATAGGATAGTCATTTGTTTCTGATGCTGCAAATTTTCGTATAACTCAGGGAAAGCTGTGTAAGTAGTATCTTACCTGAGCGGCCTCCCGGTTGTCGGGCTGCGCTTGTCCGAAGCCGCCGGTGTAGGACCAGTCCCCGGTGTTCCTCTGCGTGGTAGGGCCGATCTTGGCGCCGGAGCCCGACCAGAACCAGCCGTTCACATTAGGCGGCTGCAGGTCCGCGCGGTCGCACCCGGCGAAGTTACACTTCCTGCCAGACGTCCAGATGAAACGCACGTTCCCGCGGGCTATCCTCTGCTTGATAAACTCGTTCTCCTGCAAATTAATTGCCCCGTTATGCGACAGTACCAGCCCTGATGGTTATCTGTTTAAAAAGACCCGTTTATAACGCTAAATGGTCGTGTTTCCGGAGTTGTTTTGCTGCATGCCGCAGTGTTTTAACAATATAGAGAGTATAATGTGTAGTACGCGGATGTTATCGGAGGTGCGATCGAGCCTCGTCGCGATGACCGCGCAGATATGCACGCGAGAAGCCTAACCTAACTGGAGTGAGTGTCAATGCCGCGGTCGACGACTCTGATGCCCTCGCAGTTTTGCAACACGCCATCTCATTCAGATGTAATGGCGCAACCGAGTAATAATTGCACCGAAAATCACATAATTGCATCGGTTGCACCGTCTAATCTCTGGGATATTGTAATCAAATGTCAAGATAACGCTCTGCAAATGGAATTGTGGGAACGTTTCAACACGCTCCATTCTCTATTATACGTGATGATTCTGGATTCTTCAAGTTAGTATAACTAAACACCAGAGTTTCTTGCCTTCTTAAGATGCTGGCATCCTGTTAAGCTTGATTTACTGAGAACACATGGGCCTTATAAGTCGAAGTCGAGCGCAACAGGAAATGTTCCTCCGACGAAGCGACGTCGGCGGCGGCGGCGCGGGCGTGAGAAGAAGTGGGCGACACGGCTACGGGGAGGAATGTGTGAATGTGTGCCGTGTGCCACTTGCGTCGACGGCCGGCCGACACTCCGTCACTCGCACACTACATACTCTCTTGGTCACTCGGCCATTGCACCCCTTTCACGCAACGACTTCAACGCTCTACAAACCGTATCAATCTTTAATGAATATTAATGCTCGGATTCACTTCGCGCGAACATCACTGTATTCCGGGTCGGTATCTTTATGCTACTCTTGCTTGTGGTAATGAACAAACAATGAGAGGTAACTCAGGTAATGCGTTCGTTGACAAAGCGCGTTATGCGGCAGGAAGTCTTTAGAGGAAATTACACAGACTTTTCCTTCTGCTTATAACACTTCAAGTATGCTAAGTTGTCAACTCAACAATGACAGAACCTGCGTAGGTATTATAGATTCACAAGGAACTTCATAAGCGGTAAATAGCGGTTATAAATTCAACCGACATGCCAATTTCTTTTACCGGAATCACGATACAATATGACTTAGCTGAAATTCGGTATAAATCATTATTGATGACGTGAACCAAGATTTCGTGACTACAGCCAATTCCTTCGCTACAAGTTTACCATAAATTGGAAAACCCGAGACCAGCAATTTGAACTTCCCGTATTATAACTTGTGCAACGGATTTGTCATTACGAAACACTAATTGCGACCTGATTCCTCTTGACTGGATACTCGTAGTATGTTGTTTGCTTACTGATAAGTACCAAACAACACAGCAGAAGAGAACGCATCACGATTGACCCTGATGCGTGACACCTACATCTGTTAGATTACTGACGTGCCTACATATCTAAGTGAAGCTGTACCGATGATCTCCGCCGACACTATCGTTATAGCATTTGCAACTCAAGGCTTCGGCGCATCTCAGGACCATTAAGTCCGTTTAGAGCGGTGCCGTTTGCTCAACGCGTAATTAAATATTTATGGGTCATCGCATCTGGTAAATAGCAACTTACGGGGATTGCGCATAAAATGCGAGGTTTTTAGAATGCCGCGACTGTATATTTAGAGGGAACTTCTTGTTTGCATTGAGGTCCTGTGCATGACTTTGGAACGTGTTCCTCCAAAAAAAACGCAGCCAAAGTGTCAAAATTATGATCCTCTCCTGCGTCAACATGGATGTAGAGACATCCTTTTGAGACATTCGCTGTGCAGATTTTTCTGCTTGTTTAGTATACCTAAGTAGATCTAATTTATTATCTTGCGTGCTCACATTTATCTAATATCGATTGTGTCTTAACTTACCTACCATAAGGTACAGGCCCCGCCAGGTTTCTTAGCACCTCCGCGAGCTCTCACCTCACTGGCCTAATTTAGGCATACCCCACGTGGCATTAAAACCAAGAGTCTTTACCCACTGTCTCAGGTACATACCTGTGGCGTCTCCAGCGACACGGCATCCATGCAGTGTCGTCTGCAGATGTTTCTGGCGTCGAGCCAGTCCACCTCGAGGTTGCGTGTCGGGGCGTGCTCCCAACTGAAGAAGTAGGAGTGCAGTACTCCCCGGGCGTCCCGGTACGTCGAGTGGCGGACTCCTGACGGAATGGTGTGGTTACAAACGGGATTGGATGGGTGGGCCGAGCTGTGCACTATAGTTTGCGCGCTATAACAATAGCGGTCATTGACCCGCTAGATAATGTATGCGACTTGACGTTTGCAGCCACCGGCGGCGGCAGTGGCGGCAAACGTCAAACGGAATATAGAGATCGCGACTTGAAACTTGAGAAAACAATTTCTAATTTTTCTATCAACTCATATTTCTGTCTGAACAGCTTGATTGCATTAACCCTTTTCATTTTCATTTGCATGTTCACTATTATTTCTATGATAGATAATTGTTGCTAAACGGATGCATGCATCCTCTTCTAAATTGTCTTGCATGATGGATTGTCGTTAGAGTAGTATTGACGACAAACATTCAAGATGGTTCTTTATATTTAAATTCAGGTTGCGTTTAGCACTGTGCGTGGATGGATAGTTATGAATTCTCAACAATAATTCATAGTTATTGCGGTGTATTGCTCGGTCACATACCTACAGGATTACCATTTGTATAGGTCGTAACACATCCGTTTGCGATTGCGGCATCCTCCGAGTACCTACCTAAACCGCTAAATGGTTTTCTTACAAAGCAATATTGTCCTCGTATGTAACTTGTGTGGCGACACAGCTGGGTATGGAATACTCTACCCATGTGTTTCGAAATATCGTTTATCTAAATGACTCGTTGTTCACGCTCCGCAATATAGAGGGTTCGCGATTAGGACTGATTCTCACGCGTTCGTTTGTCCTTACTTTGGCTTCTGTCTAAGATTTTTAAAGAAGATAATCAGATCGGAGGAAAATTCACAGCAGCAAACAGCCTATTCTTTTTGTCTCGTCATTTATACTCGTCAAGAAGACCTTAAATGCCGCATTATTTATACAGATTATGCTAACACCTCACAATTTGTCACTCAATAGTTTAATCGCTACTTTTATACATTTCGCGTCATTATACCTACGCCTATTTTAGCAATGAACAATGAACTCGACTCGACGGCCGCAGTTAATAAACCTCTGGAGCTAATGTAGGACATTACCGGCCGTGAAACGTGGGCAATCACAACAACCCATCGTCATTCGACTCAATGCAGCGTTTCTTTCGTAACCGTAGAAAGTACTCTTCTAGACCTCTCTCCGGTATTTTACTGCACCTTCGAAAATTGTTTACCTGCCTGATCGATGACACACGAGCAGCCAAAATATGTGGGTGTATGTGTATGTTAATGTTACCTGTTGTGTTATGCAACTGTAATGCGTGAGATCGACTTAATATTGATTGAATGATGGACACGTGAAGTGACAAAAACAAGTCATACTTATGCGTGGGCGTTATATATTAGGGTTCACGTAAGAAAGGCGGTAATAGGCGTAATTGTAATTACATAATTCGATGAGGCATTCTCTAACAGTCGTGAGATCGGTTCGCGGTGTCGAGAGAAAGTGAGCAAATATGATTCTCCTATGAACTCTCGATGTTAACTTTTTCATAGTTGCATAAATAAAGAGATCGCGAAATCTAGTTCAGACTTGGTTCAGGCGCTAACGTTGTTATTATTTCTTGCTTCCCAGCGTTAATATGTAAGTATGGTAGGTAGGTACATGTACTATTAGCTAAGCTTTGGATAATAAAGAGTATTCGAGTCAATATTTAATTTAATAGAAATCAAGAGATATTTTTCCAGTAGTGCGTGTGCCCATTCTATTCATAATACTTACGTCTAATGATGAATCTCCCATAACAAAGCATACTACCTAGAAATGTTCGCAAAAAATAACTCTGTCCTACTTGTTAGCAAGTGTTAGTGTAACGATGACTTGGGTATTACTGTGTTATTTATTACTCTCAAGATGTATTATGTCAATTTGGACACATAATACTCAATTCAATTACTCGTTCAATGACTGACTAATGTCGAGTGTGCTTTAACGTGTTTTTGTGTAATATGTGGCTATTGTCTTTAATGTTCTATGAAAGTTTTTATGGGCATAATAGTGAATGTGTTACAGATGAAATATCTTCAAAAAGAAAAGAACTAATCTGCGGCATGCACCGTTTAGGCACGTTTGACTTGTGTACAATGCGACGTAAATTTTGATTAGGTTAAGGATTATTTTCTTTATCACTTTACGATACCTTGACTAATACGATATTATCCTGAGTTATGAAGGTTTTTTAGGCTAAAAATCCCCAGTATGTTGATTCCAATCCAATACACTTATGTATTGTTCATTTGATGCCCGGTATAGTTAGATCAAAGATACTCTTCGCCCGTGACCACAACATTACGGATTGTGCATGTTAAATAAAGAACTTCGCATGTACTGGACTCCTGAATAGTCTGTAAACTGTATGAATGCCTATTGTGATGCAATTTGTGGGCATGTTGGCTCCCACAGTGCTATATGGTGCTGTCACACGCCGCGCCTCATGCGGGCGTCCCAAACATTGCGAAAGTTGAGTTAGTGCCGTTTATCGCAATCGATGGTTTCCGTCAATACCGACAAGTTAAGTGTCGGGAAAACCGATAGAACTTAAATGCTCAACTAATGTGCGCTGACAACGCTTCGTTGCTTTTTCACATCCGTTATTATGCTTTTTTATAACAGCTTTTTCTAACTACAGTAGCACAGTACAAGTGATTCTTCTGTTTTTATCGCATCTCATGAATATTCAACATTTCGGATTCTTTGCGGCTAATTACTTTTATTTAACAGCTAGCGATTGCTTGCGGAACTTCAGTATACATAAAAGTAGTACCTATGGGGCCGTACATAAATTACGTCATTCGAATTTTGGTTGGGGGACTGGTCTGCGGATGATGGATGAATGACGTACGAAGGGGGGCGGGGGTCGTACCAAAATTGACGTCATCCTTGTAAAGACCAATTACTCCAAAATATTTATAATATTATATTCCAATAACGGAGTGAAAATGTATGGCTGTTTTAATGTTAAACCTTTTATTTCTCTACAATTTGCAATTAATTTAATTCTGTCTGAAATGATGTCATTTTTATGAGAAGGGGGGGTCATTTGATAATGACGATAGGATGATTGTAAGGGGGGAGGGGGTCGAAAATCGCCAAAAAGCTATGACGTAATTTGTGTACGGCCCCTATGTAGATTTTACGTTCAGTCAGACCATTACCAATTTGACCTTTAAAAGGCAGATGCTTATATACTTGGTACGTACTGTTGGAGCAGCTCTTGGGGTCAGGGAGAGCTAGTCGTCTCTGCGCGTCGACCAGGCACACGGTGGCGAATAGCGCCAGCGCCAGGCAGGCGAGCCGACTCATCTGCACACACACAAACACATTGACTTAGCAGGACGTAAGGGCTCTACTCACGATCAATCTGACTTGCAATTTGTTGCTGCAACTTGTTGCATGCAATCTGCAAACTGCGTACTCACGATGCAATCTCGATGCAATCGATTGCATGCAACCTGCAACCTGCCAACCCACAATGCAATCTACCTGCAATCGGTTGCAAGGCAATAAGTTGCAGCAACAAATCGCGAGACAGATTGCATCGGGAGTAGAGCCTATTACTCAACCTCGCTGTGCGAACAAATATACCTTACGGCCAGGCCACAAACACTGCGTTGCGGCGCGGCACGAAGTTGTATCGAAAATTTGATGCAAAATCTGCAAGGCTCAAACTGCGCAGTAAATGATATTTTAAGCGATGCATGGCCGCCCGCAACTTAATTAGGTGTCCTGGCCCCCTAATACAATATACCTCAAGACAAGTGCTATGAAGATGATGATGATAATGATGATGACCTTGGAAGATTGGCAGATTTTGATGAAACCAACTTTTCGCTTCATCATAAGTTTTATTAAATTCTCCAATCGAAAATTTGATATAAATTGTAGATTTTGCTGTGAATGAATATGAATTCGTACAATAAGGAGGCCAGGGGGTTGACTGATAAGATGAAGGGGAGCGGGTTACATAAATTATAACTTCACCTCATCGACGACGTATTACCGTGAGTAAATGGTGAGGAATCGAAGACGATAATGTCATAAACATCGGAATGGAATTCCTGGCCAAGAAAGCCCGATAGGCAAATTGAATCTGCTTGCGAAGTTATTAGGAATTTTATAGCTACGACAAGGAATTAACTGTTTGCAATAAATATCTAAGCGGCATTTCATCTTGTACTTGTTAGGGCGTTTTGTATGGGTATAGGTACTGAATGTATCAACCACTAATTGGTGTGCATGCCATGCTTGTCATTAAGGTACGCGAGAGAGCTCTGTTACCACTGCTGGCTTTCTTCGATGAGTTATCAAGACAATAAAACCGGAATAAGTTATTATGCGATTGTCTACTGTAGCAGGTGGGTAGATGGCGCGGGCATCATCAGACGGTAAGTCGGATTGTCTCATCGCCACGCCTCGCAATGACGAAAGTAGCCGCAGTATTACAAGTTTGCTTTCTTTTATTTATGCAGACCGTGACCGCCCGAGGACAATCGATACGTGAGATGAATTTATTTTGTTGTATTTGTGAAAGCAAACTCGCCTCTGTGACCTGCTTCACTCGTGTTTAAATGTTTGCGAGAAAAGTTGTCGCCGCGAGAAATCGACGTCAGCGATTTGGGACGCGCTTTGTTGGTAACGGAAAAGCTCGTCAGATGCAAGTTGCAACAGAGGCTGCTGCGCGACTGAATTATGACAACTTGAGCTTTACTGATGCACATATTTTCTGTTCGAGTGACACAAACTTTTCAAGCATTTTGCTGATTTCATAAAATGTAGAGTCATGTCGTTAAGTTATGTATTTTTAATAGCAACACCAGCCAATAACAGAATCCAAAAGAAGCAATAAATAGTTTAGCTTTTACTGATCAAAAAATTTAGCATTTATCGAAAGTATTTCTCTAAATCTCCATAATATTCCAATTTAACTAAAGCCTGCGACACTGTTTGATTTTCGAAAAGTTAGTGCTTATGAATAATTCTAAAATTTCACACACGATCGGTAAAGTTTCACTGGACAGCTCCTGGCAGGTTGGAGTTCAGCGTACCTCGTTAGCGGTTGATGAGCGAGGACGTGAGTGAAGCGGAGCGCGAGCGGTGTCAGCGAGCGAGCGGGCTGGAGGCGCGAGCGGCGAGCGCAACGGATACTGAGGGACTGGCGGACGCGCAGCGCTCCTCTCTAATTAAGCCTCCGGCATTCATTCACTTTCACTTCCAATACGAGACGAGCACCGCACCTGCGCGGGAGCACCTGAAGACCTTCTGGAGGTCGCAGCCGGATATCGGACGTCTCTAAATGTGACGCCACTCTACATAACATACCTGTAACAATGAACTGGGCTTGTCTCACCAACTTGGAGCACTTGCTTTGAACCTCCCATAACTTGTTTTGAAACTCGAATAGGCGTGTAATTACTTACGTTGCATCGTTGTTCATGCACTTCCTATTGACTTATCTCTACATCCTGTAATAACAGTGAACTAAAGGTGGTCTTTGATTATTACCCAATACCCAATCAGTCTTTACAGCACCTATGTACCTAGAATGTATCCAAGTAAGTATCTACTTTTATTATAATAACATTGTACTGGCAAGCCAGATACATCATTTATACTTACTTACACATAATTGTAGGCTATCAATAGGACCTCTTCAAACATGGGATCGATAAAATTACACCAACTAACAGCCACTATACAATTTGGATTGACAAACTAAAGTAACTCCATGGGTATTACACGTACTTTAGCCTTCCTGTGGGTAAATCCTACAGTAAAATAATAATATATTGGATTGCTGTCCCTATACTTACTTTAGTATGCAATACTGTGCGTATGCGCCGCAGTTGAATAAAAATGCATCCATCTGCTAAAGTCGTCTATCAGAGTTCCCTTCACGCATAATAACTCAAGACATCTTTGTCACCCGTAATAAGCAAAATATAAGTGAAAGTTGACTGAGTAAACGTTAAGACGTATAACGATATTTTATTAACTAGTTTTTACCGCAACGGGATGCTCATTTGTTTGCATTTTACTCGACGATTTGATATTTTACAACGTAAAAGTCGATGTGTGAATTATGTTACGTGGTAAACAAAACGATTATGATATTCATTCATTGACGACTGTGTTATAGGGAACGCGTGAGCATGTGGCACGAATGTTACGTGATATTGACATTTAAACTTTTAATTACTACGATAGCATCGTGTATTCAGTTAATCAAAATCCAACAGTAATTACTGTATTTTGATAGCACGATAAGGGGGAATTAATTATTTTTAAGATGAAAGGAGACTATCTGATAGAAACTGCGCACGATTGTGACCCGCCTCAGGGACCGCGGCGCGCACGCATCCGAAGCCGCGATCAAAAACCGAGACCCCGTTGATGTCTTTTCTTTGACACCTCACCAGTCACCATCTATACTAAAGACGTGTCGTTGCTTGACTGATTGACTTGGTTTTATGTCAAGGCGTTCCGCGCCCTCAAATAATTCAATTTGAAGGCAATTTAGACCACAATATCTTGAGTTAGGTTTAGTCGAGGGTGGAGGAAACTACTTTTAACCATACGGTTGTAAAACTACTCTGTGACGTTTTCTGTAAAAATATTGTAGCATGCATTGGTAAATAGAATGCAACAATTTTATGTATGTATATTAAGTGTGTAATAAACTAATTACAACTGTTTTGCAGACAGATTAATTTGCTAGTAAATTACGAGTGTGTTCCAAGATATAAAAAATCACATGGTTTCTCGGATACTGTGTTAAATGGTATGATAATGGATGGATATGTCATAGCCATATCGCCAAATTTGGCCATATGGACAAGCCAGCATTTCTGGCCATATCATGATATGGCTGTTTTTAATGAAAACATGTAAGTATTATATTTTTAAAGCATTGTTGTTCAGCACTACGTGATGTTTTTTGTGCTACCGCAGTGTTCGGCCTAAAATATTTAATCGTTTTATGATATTTCACGTTTGGCCATATCAACGATATATATGGCTTACGACAGATATAAGTATTATATCTGTGTATGATAGTAGGTATCGCATTGTCTTCTAGACCTGTGATATTGCAACAGCAGTGTAGTGTTAAGACTTCTGTGAAGTAGGCAACTAGTGCACCACAAACACATTATGCTCTGTCTTTAGGCACAGTTTGCGCGGAGTTTCTTTGGCTCTGAGCTGTCACCTCCTCTCTCTCACTCCACCATACCTTATATTTAGGGACAGTGAGACTGCTTTATTCATGCCAGGGCCACGATCCTTGTAGCCTCCGGTCGATTCGGACAAAAACTACCTGTCTTTTTTAACTTGAACCGATTTGAGGACAATCAGACTGGTATAGATGACGACAACTAAATCAACCTGCGAGAAAGAGAGTTCACAGTTTGAGCCAAAGCAACTTGACGCGACCAGTCCTGACAACTTTTTTCGCAACCGTATGGGGTTGTGCAAGCTCTATATAGATATCTGAGACGTCGCGATCATCGTCTATCTCACAGATGTCTATTTTATCTAGACTAATTACTAGAGTAGGTAATGCAGTGATTATCTGAGAGTGGCCCCGGAGGATAATGTTTGATGTACGAGTATGATCAGTTGAGCAACAAAGGTCCAATTCTGCTGGCTCAATGTCCGCTCAGTGGTAATAACGCTACGATGACGCTCAACTTTAGGTGTTAATTATTTGGCGTTTGGAGCATCTTTTTTCAGTAAATTAACGGTAATTGATTGATTACCGATTATAGAGTCGTCGTGGTGTCATTATCACTGAGCGGTCATTGTCCTAGCAGAATTAGGCCTCAGATGTGTCGAGGTGAGCCCCTCTCGATGAACATGAGTATTGTGTAACTCCATGAATATGGGCATCTATCATGTTAAATTAGGCTTTATGTGGTTTTACACCTCAATTTGTGACCACCTAATACAGCTGAGGTAATTTGTTTCATAGGTTCATAATTTAGTTTATGGTAGGTATACTATGTATGTATGCTTACTTAATTAAGCCATGCTCAATTGATCAAACAATTCGAATATGTGGAGATTAAATATTAAATCAAAACATCGTCTGACACTGCTCTAAGCTCCCAGACTCTTCTAATCCATTTTGATCTCCGATAAGCTGAACCGAACAAAGTTCATCCAAATCCATCCAGCCGTTTGCGAGATTCGCGCTTACCAACACTTTCATCGATTCTTATAGTCAAGAAGAAGAAGATGCAGAAAATGACGCTTTGCGTATCATATTTCTTGTAACTGTATAATGTTTTGTGCAATAAATAATATGACTGAAAGAATGAAATCCGACTGTGTGCGGAGATTATAGCTATTTAAATGCATTTCGGAATTCCGGATCTGCATTCAATTTCCTGTTCTTTACTAGTCAGTTAAATTCTGGAACATCGCTGAATGAACCGGAAATCCTGAGATTTTCACCGAAGAATTCTTAACATAATGCCACGCTGATACTTGACACTTGGCAGAATCATCCATCCGATGGAAGCCATTAATTAAGAAATTGAAATGAATTGAGAATAATAAAACCAATTTACCTATTCAGATAAATTGGTTCGATTTAAGTATTTCGATTAGCCGTCTCGCCTCTTACTTTTGCATGATAAATTGCTACTCTGTGTGTCTTAAGGTCAATACTACTTAACTGTGTTAGTGCTTGATCTTCAGCTAACATAAACACTAAACGGAGATTAGGCAAGAACAATCAATCCAGGCATATTTAATAGCACGAAAATGATGAAATCATTTAGATACTTGCAGAGCGATGTTCCTGAATAACGCATGGCATGGTAAGTTAAGTATTTCGGATTCCTGTTGTGTGATGGGTTTGGGCTCTTCTTTGGGGTTTTCCTTCCCTTGAACATTCTTCATTGAATATTCTTTACTTACATAGGTAATCTTGTCTCACTCTAACCGTGTGGAGTAATTACTAACGCCCACATCTACTGAGATACGTGTGTGTAGTATGTCGCAGAATAACTTTTGACCCGTCAAGTCAAGGAACGAGCGTACGTGACAGAAATGATAATGCACTTGTATCCTGTCTGTAGTTCTGTATACATGGTGAGCAGAGTTGCATTAACCCTTATCCAAATAAAGGGCAAATGCTTACCACATGATGGTAAACGTGGTTGAAAAATTTAGAAAACCTAAACAGGGTACCTACATATTTTACCACTTTTACGATTTTTTTCCAATGTTTACCAGACAATGGTATAATATTTACCACCTTAAAAAAACACTTCCCCCCCATTTTTCAAAAAACTAGTGATGAAAATGAAATCCCCGACCCCAAATCACCCCGAAAAAGCCACCGATTTTCGTCTACTGCTCGAAATGGCTCGCATTTGGATAAGGGTAAAGGGAGAACCTTTAGTGAGAAGTTCCTAAGTAGCTCATCGTTTGACATATCTCGCATATGTACCTTTATTGACGACAATAAATATGTAACAAACTATACGTTAACTTAGCTTCCTTATAATTACGAACTTGGTTATCTTCTTACTTCTTTGCATCCCATAAGTCTCTGATTTCATAGACGGATCTCAGATACACCAGGAAAAAAATTTTGCAAAGCTTTAATTTACAGCGACATGTTGGGGATCCCAGTGTAGGAATCTGATGCTTTAAAGACAACAAAAGGACTGGGATTACTCAAGTGTTTTTTTACAAATATTACGATGAGTACTTATTATCTTTACTTACACACTTCCTGCGAATGTCAGTATGTACCAATCAACCAACAACGAAGACGCTTGGGGCAAACTTTCACGGGCCGAGTCTCATGTCATAAATATTCTCCGTACGTCGAACGCTAATGCGCCGTGCGACAATGCAAATGTTTGAATACGTCATGTCGAAGCCATGACTAGAAATTGGCACCGAGGCGAGGTGAGGTATGTGTGCCGTTGAATGTCGTTGCATAATACAATAAATATAGAATAGAGACATAGCTACATGTCTCCATTCTCCATCGCTTCACCACCATGGTTAGAAGAACCCATACAAGTATCTTAGGTACTTAAGTAAGGTAAAAGTTTAGCCGATTAGTGAACGAATTCATATTGTATGGTATATTGGATTGTAAAGGTTTCATAGTGAAAGGTCTTCAGAATTATATTATCCTTAGCAAAATAAGTTTATAAGTACATTAGTTATTCTGTGTAATATCTGGCGAGATTTTTGTCTTGCCTCTGAGGGTGAGCATGGGGTCTGAGGGTTAGCATGGGGTCTGAGGGTTAGCATGGGCTCTGAGGGTTAGCATGGGATCTGAGGGTTAGCATGGGGTCTGAGGGTTAGCATGGGGTCTGAATGGACCCTTTATACTTCCGATTTCCAGAACATATTACGGCAGGTATAATAGTAAATAATTCACCAAGTTAAAATCTTTAAAAACCGACTTCATGACCTATCACTTAGTCCTCCCCGCTCGGTATACAAACAAATGTCGTCTATATACCCGAAAACGACGAGCCTACAAATTGCAGTCTTACATAATACAAAACGAATACGATCCTAATAGCCAGAGTGTATCTCGTGACAATGATTATAAAACACATGCATAAAAAAACATCCAGGTAAAAACAAATTAAACTTCACGGTTTTTTCATGTAGAATCCTAACTAATTAGTTTTTAGGGTACCGTACTCGAAGGGTGCCAAACGGGACCCTATTACTAAGTCCGTCCGTCCGTCCGTCCGTCAGCGGGTCCTAGAGCACGAACCGTAATAGCTAAAGTAGAAATTTTCACGGAATGTGTTCTGTTGCCACAACAACAACAAATACTGAAATACGAGAGATATTACAAATTAAAAGGGGTCCCCATACAAGAGACTTGTTTATAATTTTCTTTTTCTTTTTGTTTTGAGTGCGTTGTGTTGTACGATGGTATGGTACCCTTCTTGTGCGATTTTTTAACTTGGTGAATTATTAAATTACAGGAATTTACAGGATGTAACAGAAAAGTGTAGTCATATTTTAAGGGGTTATTAGAAACTTCATTCCGAGCAACTGTCTCTATGAAACCGAGCTGATCAGAGAACTTTATTTTTTGCTTCTCTATTTGCTGACCGCCCGGGCCAAAACGTACGGAGGAATAAAAAATAAAGTTGCACTGATCAAGTGTCATACATAAGTAGTAAAAGTTGTTCAGAATTATGTCCTTGACGACCCCAATATGACTACAACTTTCTGTTACACCCTGTACTGTACACTGTACATACGAGTACGAATCCATCGACAAGAGCCGTTTGGGCTGTAGTGCCAAACGGGACCCTATTACTGAGCCTCCGCTGTCTGTCTGTCTGTCCGTCTGTCACCAGGCTGTATCTCATGAACCGTGATAACTAGACAATTGAAATTTTCACAGATGATGTATTTCTGTTGCCGCTATACAACAAATACTAATAATTAAAACAAAAAGTAAACTTTACAAAAAACCGACTTCCACACCCCTTATCCCCCCCCCCCCCTTGGGGACTTAATTTTGTCAAATCCCATCTCAGTGCTACCTCACGCTACTAAGGAACCTCTGTACAAAGTTTTATGGCTCTAGGTCCACCGGTTTAGGCTATGTGTTGCCTGCCCATCAGCCACGCATTGTATTTGTACCTAGTATTGAGCAGTTCTGGTAAGTCTTATTACAGTGTAAAAGAATATTTAGATGACAAAACTGCATGGTCTTTACCATCTCAGCGCACAGAAATCCAAAGAGGGGCGATGGACTGAGTCAGTACGTCTCTCCTCGGTGTATTTCCTTAGACTTAAGTAGAAATACTTACATAACATTGTATTTTTAAGGCTCTGATATTTTAAAAAGTGGTACGGGGGAGGTTTCTTGCCCTTCTTTGCTCCATCCCTAAGCCCACAACTTCCGAACGGGCGGTAGTATAGAAAAATATTAATATGATATTGACGTTGACTAAGTAATATGTATGATTTTATGGTCAATAAAAATTTTGAACTGAACTGAACTGAACTGGTGGCCATATGTGGTCTTCATCAGCAGTTCCGCATCACAATATTAAGCTTACCATGTGCATTTGCACGAGTTATTATGAAAAACACAAAAATCACTATAGGTCTGCCTATAATATTTGAAGAGTTCCCTCGATTTCTCCAGGATCCCATCATCAGATCCTGACCAGGTGTCAATGGGACCAATGGGAAGGTAAACCGTTTCAAACAAAAAAATATTTTTCCAAATCGGTCCACCCGTCTAGGCGCTATCGGGACACAAACATTAAAAAAAACATCGTAATGGACAACATTTCAAAAAAAATAGCAGCTGGTTTTATTATCTCATACGAAAATAGATGGGAAACGATGGGACCCGTATTTTTTATTTTAGTGTTTATTCTTATTTTTAAGTTATAATTCAAGATTTTTAGAGTTACTCATTCTAAAAGGGCGTAAGTACAATGTCAGGATTATAAAACGTTGAACTTTTGCTCGTCATTGCATCAATAAAAATTAAATTGTCATTATTCTGTCATAATATCACCCCCTGTTCCGAGTCACGCCAAAATCGATTACAGCGTCTTCGAAGCCGTTCCGTCCGAGTCAGTTTTGGGCTTCTGGCGATACAAAACGATGGCATCTTAGAAGCTGTATTCGATTATGGCGCTGACGGCGATGTCGCGGAACGCACTGTCAATATGTCAACTTTTTTTTATTTTTTATTTATTATTAGACACGTCAACAGAATACATATTTTTACACTCAATCGAAATATTCAATGACAAATTCTGATATATATTCCTTTTACAGACATGCACAACATTTACAGTTTGATCACGCAGCAACGTTAGATATTTAAAAAATAACAAATATAAATTAAAAAAATACACAATACAATATAATAAATTAGAAATTGAGTTTTCTTATAAATTAGGTAGTTAGTTTTGATTTAAATTTAGGTAGAGTGTCGTGGAAGATATCTAAATCGTTCTGACCAGCGCGCAACATATTATATGAATTATACATTCGTGATAGTGACGAGTGCCGGCCCAAGTTCGTCCTGCATCGCGGTAAGGTGAACGTTTTAGTGATTGGGTTTCGTGGCAAATTGTAAGGGACTGAAAACTGCACCGCACCTAGCAGATCATTACAGTCCACTAAGCCATTAACTAATTTATACAAGAAGACCAGGTCATGAGCTTTCCGGCGACAGTATAGCGATTGCATCTCAAAGAAGGCTAAGCGCTGATCATAAGGGCATCTGTGGGAAATTCCCCGGGTTTTGTAAGCAAGGGCCCTGGTGAACGTACGCTGCAAACTCTCAATGCGTTGTGAGTGGACACAGTACGTAGGATTCCAGGCTGCGCTTGCAAATTCCAAATGACTTCTGACCAGCGCGTTGTACAATAGAATTTTGGTACTGATTCTTTTGAATCCAGCTGTGTTTCGCCTCATAAAACCAAGCATCTGAGCCGCTTTTTTGGAAATTGCATTGACATGAGGGATAAAAGTTAGCTGGCTGTCCATAAGGACATGTCCATAACTTCGTGACAAGTTGACAAGTTGACAACCAGCAGTGACAAAATTTAGATGACAGATGATGACTGACAGTTGCTTTTTTTATTTATATCTAGCCTGTGGAACACATGCCATAAATCCTGACATTGATAATTTGGACAACATTTCAGTTTTTATTATTTAACTCTTAAATTACTGATCTAAAAATTCTGAAAAAAATATCTAACAGCTCAGAACACTTAAATCTCGAAATGGTTTTCTAATTTTAGTACCTTATCAAAATGAAAGGTTGTCCATTGTAAACCTCCTCCTTAGGGAAGTCAAGAGTAAATACCTCTTACGGAAATAAAAATGTTTCTGGAGTCACGAGGCAGTTCTCTACCACCTCGGATCCTCTCGATCCTCATCCACCCTCCTGAGTCCTGACCTGGGTATCCAGCATCATCATAAAGCCGGCAATAGGCGTTTTCCCATCCGCCGGCCTGGCACCGGCACCGGCACCGGTTTGGTGAATATGAGAGGGATAGAATAGAACTATAGCTCCGTCCCTCACTTACTCACTAAACCGGTGCCGGTGCCGGTGCTGAGCCGGCTGGGAAAATGCTTAATCGATTTAAACTAAAAGATCGGACAAGTATTTTTTTTTTTCCAAAACTTATATCTGGATACGTCTTTTAGCCGAATCGGACAAGCCGTGTTCTCTCAGTGAATTGCAACACAGAAATATGGAGGAAATGATCAGCCCTGAGGATCAGCCCCTTATCCGACTTATTCAGGCCAGCGGCCAGGGATACTCCGCAAATGAATCTCCTTGGCGATTTGAGCCTAGTAGGTATACAGTTTCGCCATGAAACCAAAAACAAATATTCTAAAAAAGAAATAATCGCAATAAGAAAATAAATTACGAAGTTACAGAGATTTTAGTGTACCTCCAAAAACAGACGCGACGAACGTGAGCATCGCGTTTGCTCGATGACTTCAGTGACTCTTCCCGCGCTCTAGGTTGCCTGCGGGGCGGCGCGCGCAACGCAATGCTTAGCTGGTACACTACTGGCTACGCCGAACAAACAATTTTTTTACTTGACCAAGAGAAGGTAAAGTCAGAAAGCAATGGTTTTTACCGCAATGCGGAAAAAAACGGTCAGAATGTCGATGAGAGGGCGGGCCCCTACTTGTAAAATTTTCAGTTTTTGAGGCCGCCATGAGTTAGCATAAGGATGTAGAAAAGGGGGCGGATAATTACTAAGACTGAAGACTTTATTCGCGAAACGGTTCGGACGGAATGACAGACAAGAACTTTGCGTTGGTTGACACGCCGCCGCCGCGCCGCCCCGCGCCGCCGTGTTACCACTATGGTAGACACCACACGGCAGACAGTGTATGGGCTGCGATCAAGATTGGTCAAAAATTACTTACTCTGTGACGGACAACAACAGACCGTCATAAGAATTCATGTCTATACAAAGCCATCTGTCGGCAGCTTTCAGAACTATTGTTAGCTGTCAGAAAATCGCCTACTGCCAGACAACTATGCCAAATGTGGTGCCGCCATTACACTCACCACCATAGACAAGAGATCTGCGATAGACGTCAGTCAGCAGAATTTCCTCATTCGATATTCCCATCCCTCCCACTGTGTCGTATATTTTTCGCCTTTCAATCAATCGAGGAAAAATGGCTGATAATAAGTTGTATGAGATTTTAGGTGTTTCTCGAAGTGCAAGCGATTCCGAAATTAGAAGGGTAAGTTAGTATCACATTTTTTTAAAGCTGAAACAGTTCCTTTTCTCTTTTGTAGAAAACGTTGTTTACGCCTTTTGCATCACTTTTTCATTGTTCATGTCCGTCATACATTTACGTGCAATGCAATGTGCTCATTGGGAACATTTTTCGTTTTTAGAATTACCACAAATTGGCGAAGGAGTTCCACCCAGACAAGAATCCTGAAGCTGGTGATAGATTTAAGGAAATTAGCTATGCCTATGAAGTATTGTCCGACCCGAAGAAAAGGCAAGTGTACGACAAGTTTGGGATGAAAGGCATTCAGGAAGGCGGGCAGGGAGGAGGCTTCCCGCCTGACGACCTCTTCGGGAGCTTCTTCGGTGACATCTTCGGCATGGGCGGCGGTGGCGGCGGCAGCAGGGGCCGCGGCCGAGCGCGCGGCGAGGACACGGTGCATCCCCTAAAAGTGACCTTGGAAGACATGTACAACGGTAAAACTGCTAAATTGCAGCTTAGTAAAAATGTGATATGTGGCCCCTGTAAAGGGATTGGAGGTAAGCCCGGAGCTGTTACCAGCTGCAAGGAATGTCATGGACAGGGAATCAGGGTCTCTTATCAGCAGATTGGGCCCAACATGACTCGGCAGTTCCAAACTCGTTGCCCTTATTGCCAAGGCTTGGGCGAAACAATTAATGACAAGGATAAGTGTCCTAAGTGCAAGGGAAAGAAAGTATTGAATGAGACTAAGATTCTGGAAGTACATGTGGATAAAGGTATGCGAGAAAACCAGAAGATCTTCTTCAGAGGTGAAGGTGATCAACAGCCTGATACTCAGCCAGGTGATGTGATAATTGTGTTGCAAATGAAGCAACATGAAGTATTCCAAAGAACCGGTGATGACCTCGTGATCAAACATGACATAACTCTTACTGAAGCTTTATGTGGCTTTGAATTTGTTGTGAAGCATTTGGATGGACGAGACCTGCTGGTCAGACATTTGCCCGGAGAAGTGATAAAGCCCGGAGATCTTAAAGGCATCCTCGGGGAAGGCATGCCTCTATTCAAGAATCCATTTGAAAAGGGAAATCTGTACATAAAGTTTGATGTAACTTTCCCTGAAAATAATTTTGCTACTGAGGAACAATTAAAGAAAATAGAAAGTATTCTGCCGCCACGCGCTGCTTTCGTGATGCCAACCGGAGATGATGTGGAGGAGGTGAACCTCATGGAGTACTCCGCGTCGGAGAGAGGTCGCAGCCGGGAGGAGGCATACGCCAGCGACGACGAGGAGCACATGCATGCCGGCCCGGGTGTGCAATGTGCACACCAGTAGCTCAATCATCCAGCAATAGCAACTTTTACTTGGACCTCAATATAGTTCAATAGAATTACTGTATCACAAATCTAGTTAAAACAATGCTAGTTATTTATGAGTTAGCAGTTTTAAAAACCAAATTCCCGAAGTTATTGATTTCTTATCCCCTGTTCTTGCTAAAGCGAGTTAAATTGTATTATTAATTTGCATTGCAATAAATTTTTATAGTTTTAAATTGTGACCTTTATTTTTTGGTTTAGACATTTTTGTAATGTTATCTTTTGATAAAGTTTGGGAATGATAAAGGCTATATGGTTACTAAGTTTTACCTTCATGTATTTTATTTCATTCCAGGGACATTTTTTGTATGGATGAGGCAAATAATCATAATAGAAATTGCATCCAGTTTTTTTATTTTATATCCTGTCTTAGCATAAAATTATAATTCTGTTGCTGTTCTACCTACATCACTTACACAATATTCAATTTTATACTACAAATTGTGGGACTCCTTTGCTGCCTCAACAACATCACAATATCTTTTAAAGTCTTTCCTACTTCTGCACACAATATTTAAATTAATGTTACCTACACCTAATTTGCGTAATTTCTCTAATCTCTGTCTGACTGTTTTTTGTGAAGATGTAAGCACTCTGGCTTTGTCAGCTATCTCCTTTAGATTGAATCCTTCGTCAATGAGGAAGTCCAAGAAACTCTTCAGCTGCAATTAGATAAAATGTATTAATATGTAAATATTATTCAGATCAGTATGTTCAACATCATCAGGAGCTTGTTTCTGCTCACTGATGGGTATAAAAGCCTCCTCTTTTTGGTGACAAACTGGCAACTCATCCATTCCTGTGCTAATCAAATTATTGGTGATGTCATTGACCAATTTGGCTGCTGTTTAACCCACTGTTCTTTCATTCTTTTGGCCGCCACTCAAATCAGTAGGTAAGTTACTTTACAATAAATACAGCAGTTAGAGCATGTTCTTATGATGTTTGAAATGTTGAAAGTATTGTAGGTACCTTAGTTACTCTAATAGTCTTCAATGCAGGCATTTTGACACACATCTCTTCGACTGTCTCCACCGGCACATTCAAGCGTTTTGCTAAATACTCTTGTGTGGTGTCAGCGTCGCCTAATATACTCTTGGTATCTTGTGATATTTGTATAGATCTGAAATCATTAAATGTTCTGTTGTGAACCATACCTTAAATAACAAAACTAACTTGAGTTAATACATTGCTCAAAAGACAACAATGGAATGAACATTTTATGGGGAAAGGTACCTGTTCAGAATATCTTCATTGCATCTCACCATCCACGGGTAGAGATTGTCAACACCCATGTCTTTGACTCTTTGTAATCTCTCTCGTATTGTGTCTTTGTGATACTTCAGCACCCACAAGTCTCTAATAATTCTATCTGTAGGAACTCCCATTTCTGCAAATTAAAAACAGTTGGATTTGGCCAAGTCAGAGATTAGGTTCATTTAGATATGACTATCTTACATACCTATCAGAACATTAAGTGATGACTCAAGCCAATCTGCTGATAAAGTATAGACAAAACTTCTTTTAACCAAGTGTTTGCTGAGGACTGCTGGAGGGTACTGAAAAATATGACATTCTTTAATCAAATAAGGAGCATGAAAAGTCACCAGAGTGAAAATTTATGCAATTCCAGTCCCAGATCACTGATAGTTCAACTTGCTAATGTTTATGATGCATAATTTAATTACTCATGCAAGTTGGTGGTCATGGTATGGAATCAATAAAATTACTGGATGATGTTTTCCTGAACATAAAATGTTGAGTTTCACCTTTAATCTATTTGCTATGTAGTACAGACGATTTTCACAAAATCCTGACTTTTCATCGTGTTTTGTGACTTTAAAAATTTTAAGTAAAGAGATAACAGCCATGTTGTAAAAAGGAGCAGCGTCTTCTGGGTTCTTGAAATTCATTCCTAGAATTAAACGTGCCTTGGACTCATCGGTACCTAAAATATAAAGATAATCAAAATGTAAATAAACAAAACAGCAAGGTGCTAATACAATGTTTCACGTTATACACTTCCAAACTTTTGTTCTGTATAAACCTGGGGAAGATAACTTGCCTTGATCATATCTTTCTCTCGGTTTCGTTCTGTAAGCAGCATAAAATAAGTTCATGCCATTGTATTTACATGTATTTTTTTCAGCAGGAAGGGACTTGCTGAAAACTTCTAGCGGCCTCAGCAGGATGGATGTTATACAAGGCCTAAAATAAATCAATTGGTGCAATGCTTGCATTGTATAAATAACTCTTCCTAATAATTTTAATACAAAATCTAACGTTTTACAGAAAGTAAACAAGATGTTGATTGATTTGATTTGAGGTTATTTGGTTGGTTTTGATTGCTATACTATACTATTAATGTTCTGAAAGGTTCTGATCTGAGGTTTTGAGTAAACGTAGTGATTACTTTCTCTGTGGTTTTGAGTTTTGTAGAGTTTTGTCAATGTTCGAAACGTCAAAAATCGCCTACAGAACCATTGAGATAATAAATACATGGAGGCGCTGTATTCTTCTATAGAATTTATACATGTAGTGTAAATAGGAGTTGAACTATTAAAATTATTCGTGTCTCTTTCTAACAAGTTGAATATTCCGTACAGTGAACGAGATGTCATTATTTCTGCATTTGTAAAATTTTGACAACAATGCAATGTGAAGTATAGGTAGGGTGCCAGAGCCGCCATGTTTAGCCGTGAGAATTGTGTTCTGTGGTCGTGAGTCGGTGGTATGTTGACTGTCAAGTGGTTACCTTGTGCTGAGTTTTTTGTGATTTGTGCGATTATAAAGAATATTTGGGACATAAATCTTGGTGTGGATGCTGAGGACACACAGCGAAGCATGAGCCGCTGTAGTATTCTGCACTGTGGTTTGCGGAAAAACAAAAATCAACCGCAATTGTCTTTTCATAGGTTAGTACTGGTTATTTACGAAATAGTTGTAAGATCAGGTAGATTTAAGCCTTACTACCCAGTTTTTTTATTATTATAAAGTGTCAGCAAGAATACAACAGTATACTTATCGCTGTATACGCCGTTATTTCGTAATTTTATATCCAAAATATTTGTAAACAAATCGCATGTTGGGATAGTGATGTGCTGTGTCGATATTTTTTTTTATGTGCCATGGGCCCGCCCCGCTGCTGGTTCCGTACAGTGACTAGTGGAAATTATTTTTTGACTATTAGGTCAATGTGTGGATAAGGGGGCAAAAAAGACTTAAAAAATTTCAACTAAAAAAAGAGATTTTTTTTGCAAGAATATAATTTTTTGACTAAGTTTTTTACTTAGGAATCGTGTAATGCTGCTCTTTGCCATCACTTTTAGTCATATACCTTTTCCTCGTGCACCTCACCGTGCAAAGGACCCTACACGACGCGCAAGTGAAAACATCAATATGAAACGTGCCCCACCTACAACCATACCACCGCTTTCAACGACTAGAGAAATTATGCAAAAATATTTTTTTGAATGTTCGTTACTCCGTAATCGTGTAGTGGTGCTCTTTGCCATCATAATTGTCCTAGGGTAAACATACACATGATGACATAAATATACCATTTTACTATATCCATAGAACCTTATTATGAAAAATATATTTTTGTTTCAGATTTCCCAGGAGGGAATCTTTGAAAAAGAAATGGACACCGGCAGCATGTTCGAAAAAGTGTCACATTCCGCCTGGCACCAACGCCGCAATACATAGCTATTTTTGTCGAAGACAGTAACTAGTAAGGTGGCCTAGGCATATAGCAGTCAATATTCAACAGCGCGAAGGGTCCTGAGTTCAAATCAAACCCACAGTGGCTTACTTTTGTATTTTTTTAATATATTTTAGTAGTAAGTGTTAATTATTGAGGTTGCGCAATTCCTCGAGATTTAATTGTTAATTGTTAAGACGTCCCTTCTTTAGGGTGAGCCAAGAGCCCGCCTTTAGGTTTAATTATTTGAGATTTAGACTAATATTATTTGCTCCTTAAATTATTTTGAATTAAACATAAAATTAAGAAACTTACAGCCTTGTATTCATTTTTCTAAACTTTGTTTGTACTACCCGTGCGAAAAAACTGGTTTAGTCTGCTTCCCATTGACCGACCCGGCTGAAACCCGCTCATCCTATTTAAGACATTCCTTTGCATCAAAGCCACACACACAAAGTTCTATTAAATGTACGAGAGTAGATAAAATTATGTGTGAAACTGCACATAATTAGGTATTAAAACTCTCGTGCCATTTTGATACCCTTCATTATGCAACAGTTTCATAAACTACTATTATTAATTTTTAATTCAACATCAAACGTCAAACTTTTTAAAATCCTATCCTAATAAAAATCCCCGAACCGCACTTGAGAAGTAAGTACCTTGCACACATATTTTTCACGGTATGCGGTACCTAGTGATTTATCGATATCGATATTTCTGGCCTAGGGGTTTCTCTTTACTGAAGGCAGCCATTTTATGCCTTATTTTAAGCCCCGCCTTACGGCACCCACATTTTGTAGGTATGCCCAGTCCATGTATTTAGAGGTCAATGTACAGAACAGACAGGAAGCAAATCATTCATTCACTTCCGTTTGCCTAACGTTTCAAAATCATCTTTCGGTTGGATGACGCAGGTTTTACTCCTTTTTCTCTTTGAACGTTGTGGGCATTGGAGGAAGGACAAAGAGTTTCATTGATCTGAATCCGAGGGGTTGGCATAGACATTTTAGGGTTACGTCTAGCTAGAGCAGAAGTCTATATATTAAAATTGCTGTATTATGGGTATGGGCGTAGTGGTATTTTTAAAGGAAAAACTAAAGAACTTCGAACATTTTTGTATGGTGCCTGAGATATCGGGGTACTTGCATGCGCGTCCACATTCAGCTCCTCATACTGCTACTCGTCCTCGTCCTGCCGCGAGTAGTGTGGCCGCGCATCTATACTTAGCGAATACTTCGTAAATAATCGCGACGCTCTTCACTAGGTTGCTATAGGGTCAGTTTCCTTTGAATCGCGCCAAAAAGCCGACAAGGCGGTAGCACGAGGACGAGGAGCAGGGGCAGGACCGGCAGGACGGCGATGTCGACCCACACTACTTCCCTGCCTCATTTCCGCATCACTCGCGACGAGTAATGTCGACGCGCTTTAAGCATTCTTTTGGATTGGCTCGCTTTCGTAATTTTCAGCTAAACGTAACTACCGACACATCTTATTTAACAATAGTTCGCCATTCGTTCGGTCGTTATTTATTTATTTATCGTTCGAGCGGTGTGTTTCTGAGAGTGAAGAATAAAACAAATTAATTTTTGTTTATGCTTCCTATATTCAATCTCGACTGCTTCTTGTTGAGAGGTGTTTGCTGCTACTGCGACTTCTACCATCACGTCTCTCTGATGAATATTCTTTATGTCTTCGTTCTGACCTGTGCCTGTGGGACCTGTCTTTGGAAGACTTTCTGTGTGGTATCTCAACTTCTGGTGACTCAGACCATCTCCATGAGCGCTGTGATGACCGTGGTGTTCTCGTTCTGTAAATATGTAAAAAATAAATAGCGTTACGCTATTTCCCATACGGGACAGCAGTGGGTCAACTATGTCCACTTTTAGCCAGTGGTTCAATACTCCATTTGCGTGACAGGGGGCTAGCTCATCCCCGCAGCTACCTATGGACTAATGAAGTTTTCCTTTCGATGTTTTCCATCAACGTTAGAACGTCCGTCTAAGTTAGACGGTCTAACGTACATGGACGACCTCTGTGGCGCAGCGGTTGCGCACCTGCCTACTATGCGAGAGGACCCGGGTTCGAATCCCGGACTTTGGACAAAAAAAACCCCAGGTCTTGGATGTATATGTTTGTGATGTCGCTGTTTCTGGTTCCCACGATACAGGGTATCCTAAGTGTGGGGCCAGAAGCAATGTAAGATAAGATAAGCGTTTATTCAGACGTCACAATACACAAAATAGATGTATGTGCCTGTATGTGAATGTAAAAAAAATGTACCTACATAAGTTTTAGGACTTATCTGATTGGTACATGTTCAGCACTGGGATTCAAACTTCGATCATATAATTATAAAAACTTACATTCAACATAATCTCCTACGTAAACTTAGTAGTAAGCGTAGTGCTAGAGCGGTTTTGAAAGTTTAAATGATAACTACACGACCACGTAGACAAAGAACAGGACCTATGCATCAATCTTCATTTGCTTTTCCATGCGAAACAAGGACATCGCCGCATAGCCTGTGACGTTGAGCCTACACAAATATGCCACGAACAAATAAACAAATGATAGTCGTGCAACACTTCCAGCAGTGCCTATAGACACTGTTAAACGCTAAGGATAGCGAAACGAAACGATAACTTTTTATGTATGCGATTTGACATTTGAAATCGCTACGTGACGTCACCTCAGCGAAGCCAAATGTCAAATCGCATACATAAAAAGTTTTCGATTCGCAACGGTTAGCGTTTCACTTTGTCTAGGGGGGCAGGGCTACCATAAGGCACGCAACTCAGTCGCGCATTTTGTCGCAATTTAATGTCAAAATCAATACTCGCAAGTATGGAGAAACGTCATTGAGTCGCGAAATTTGACATGTATTTGCGCGACTGATGTGAGTGGCGTGCCTCATGGTAGCCCCGCAGGTTTACTTAATCAGTGTTAAGTTTAAGTGTTGTTACTTACCTGTGCGTGGGTGGGGATTCGTACTCAGAGCGGGGATTGAATAAATTGTGCGGATTTCTGAACACATGCAGAAAGTTGCAAGCTCTTCCCTTGGGGCACCGCTTTCGAGATTGAAGTCCTGGAATACCAGAAAACGTACGTGATCAAATTCGTGGCGTGATAGAATAAGTTTTTTTATTGTTCACAGAAAATAAAATATTATTTAATAAATAATATAATTTATGCCTGCGATTCGGGAGGTGACACGAACTATACTAAATAAACTAATTAAAATGGTGTGTTTGAAAATGGAATCTGTGGCCAACGCGCAAGAGCTGTCGGATTTGAAGGTTGTCAGTTTATTGCCATTAGTTCCTCTAGTTTAGTGGTTTTGACACCTCCCAAATAGCTCCCATTGTGTGCAAAAAAGAGTTTTGACGCCAAGCCTATTCCAACGTTGCGTGGCAGAGACACAACTGTACTCACGTTTAGCCAGTTATTAGATACCCCATACTGCTTGACAGGGAGCTAGCCTATCATCGTCCCTGTTGGAGGTTGAAGGTTTCCTCACGATGTTTTCCATCGCAGTTAGAACATACATTAACACCGGATTCCAACCATGCGCTTTCAACTCCTGCGTGAGAAGCGAGCGTGGAACCTCTAGACCACGGAGCATTTATCAACAACCTTGCGTCACGCCTTTTTAGGGTTCCGTACCCGAAGGGTACCAAACGGGACCCTATTACTAAGGCTCCGCTGTCCGTCTGTCCATCCGTCCGTCCGTCCGCCCCGTCAGCGAGTCCTAGAGAACGAACCGTAATAGCTAGAAAGTTGAAATTTTCACAGAATGTGTAAATCTGTTGCCGCTCCACCAACAAATACTGAAATACACAACTTTTTTTTTTTTGCGGTTTTTTATAGATAATGGTACGGAACCTTTCGTGCGCGAGTCCGACTCGCACTTGGCCGGTTATTTTAATTGCCCCTATTTGAAAAAGACACTTTTTCTGCAAGTTTTACGTCATTTCTATTCAGAATCACGAGCTCTTCTCACCCCCTATGTAGAAAAAAGTTGTCCCAAGTTATTTTTTCCTATTATGTTACGTTTTCTCGTAATTATTTAGCTCAGACACTAATTTTAAATACTTTAAGTTCGCAACCCAAATCAAACATCTAACTCAACAAGTGTGCTCGACACAACATGGTCGGACGGGAAGGCGCTGTTAATCATCCATCACACAGGTTTTATTGACCGAGTGAGCGAAGCGAGCGAAGCGTCTCCGTTTCAGGTTTGGGCAAAAATGCTTTCGTATGTCCGGTTGTTCTCCTCTACAGGTCGCATTTATGAACCGATTCTCGTGAAATTTTGTGAGCAGGTTGGAAAAATAAATAGAATTTTTTACTCGAGCCAGTTTTTAGATTTTTTTCAAAATGGCGGAGATATGGGGTTTTAAAATGTAAAAAAATCGCTACAACCCAAACGGCTCGATGGATATTAACAAATAAGGTGTCGTTGGATTCGTAAAGACCATGAGAGTGAAACAGACTATATAATTTTAGTAAAAAGTTTAGGGTTGTATTAAAGATCACGAAATGTAGTTTACAAAGTTATTGGTGCGGCTACTTTCATACTGCATGTACGTAACCAGGTACATTCATAAGTTTGTATGTGTTATTGAAAGAAAATTATTTGGGTTATTTTTTTTATGTGTGTTAGCAGTTCAGCTTTCCCACCGACATACTCGCGAGGTCTACAGCTCACAGAGCCACTAGTTTTATACCTAGCTTGGTTAACAACGCTGTACCGAGATATTTGTCAATGTACCCACAATAAAACACATACTTACTTGCTTGCACTGAATAAAATGTACCGATGTCAGTTATGCAATAAATTTTCATTATTTGTTACGATTTTACATATGATTTTTGTATGTATGTAACTAAGTGGAACCAAAAATATATATGGAATTTTTGGGACACTTTTTCTCCATTGGGATGAGAAGAGCTCATGATTCTGGATAGAAATGACGTAAAAGTTGCGGAAAAAGAGACTTTTTCTGATAGGGGCTGATTAAAAAAAAACGGTCACCTATGCTAGCTGCGGCGATGGGCTAACCCCGTCACGCAAAATGGCGCGCTCAAAATCTAGCGAAAAGTTGGCACATTGTGTCCCAATGAGAAAACGCGTGACGGTGTTGTTTATCAAATAGGTACCTACTCAAACATCCACAAAAGACCACGATTTTGTATAATTTTTTCATAGGTTTGAATCTCGTGTGGGTAGGTTGAAAATCATGGACTTTCGACGGACGGTTGTGAAAGCAATGGCGAACCGACCGCAAATGGCGTTCTTCCACGAGTCGATCTGACAGAACTGCAGTGCCAGCTGTCGGCCGCCGTACCAGCGGCAGTGCAGCGCGCGGTACGCCGCCACCGCCGAGCGGAGGGAGCGGAACTGGACGTAGGTGTTGCCGCGGAGGTGGCGCTCGTAGTTGTTGCACACCTGTAAGCGGCGCGGGTACACTGTAAAGGAGCTGGCCCCCGATTCTCGCGCTATCGAGATCATCTCCCCAGTCGAGATATCGGTTTTGACACCGCCTAAATCCGTCGAAAACGATCACGATTTATATTTATTTCGATCGAAAACGGGTCGAGATATCTCGGTTGGTCAAAAGGCTAGTCGTAAGAATAGCTTTGCCCCCCAGGGGGGCAATTCTGGCGCTAGCGAGATCATGTCCACGGTCAAAATATCGATTTTGAGATACCGAAATCTCTATCAAAAACCAGAAAAAGCTATTCTTACTACTAGCCTTTCGACCATCGAGATATCACGACCCGTTTTCGATCGAAATAAATATAAATCGAGATCGTTTTCGACGGATTTAGGCGGTATCAAAACCGATATCTCGACTGGGGAGATGAACTGGATAGCGCGAGAATCGGGGGCCTGCCAGAGTGTTCTAGATAGTGGGGACTAGGTTTAAAACTGGTCACCTAGGTGGAGGCTAGGTTTACAACCGGGTCATCGTGGATGTGGATGGGGATTGTGTGTGTGTCGACGTGTGACGTACTCAGTGCTGTTGAGGCACACACAGAAGTGAAGGGCTTGTGGATGCGTTGTGGATCCACTGTGTGGACGCAAAACCCACATCCACCAGGGTAGTATAGTTTTAATATCTTTCATCGTCTTTCGATACCATCTCGATACCCCTACTACACACACTCTATTTAAAGCTAAACTTTAAATATTCATGATACGAACCTCTTTCAGACACCTTCAACAGGTATTGATAAAAATGATCCCAGTGTTGTGCAGTTTTATATTGTCTGAGATTAAATTTGTAAGCATAATTATTGGAATTATGTCCTTGCAGAATAAACCTCACATGAATATTACTTGCAAGTTTGAACAAACCTTACCCTGAAAATTATTTATTGAAAGGATACTGCTGACTTTTCACCCATGTGGCCTGGTCCTCACCTTAAACTGAAAGACTTTTCCAAATTTCTCAAATTCTGGAACAACATCGTCAAAGAACTCTTTAAAAACTTTGTATGTGTCACTTTCTTCAAACTCCAGCATTACATCAGTATCATATTCATTGAAGTGGGAATTTTCTAGGCCAAAATGAAGGAAGAAATTTGGTGCCAATAATGTCTGAAAAGAAATGAAACATGTGATTTTATTGAAAGGTCAAATTAAATTAATATCTAGTTATTGGGGAAATAGTTACTTTGCTGATGCCTGGATACCGGTGGTTTCTGGAGCATTGATCACCAAATCTGCAGCAGGCAGTCTTATTGAAGAATGGACATATTTCTATGTTTGGTTTAGTTTCACGGGTCACCAGTAACTCTGGTGGTGGGTCACTTGAGTCACCTGATAGAAACTGTTCTAATTTCTCAATAAATAAGTCTTGTTGTCTTTTCTTCTCTTCTTCAATTTCTTTCAGTCTCTCTTTGGCTTCTTTTATTTTTTTCTGTTCCTCCTCCCATTCCTGGAAACATTTTTACACAAGCTGAAGTAAGAATTCTGACATATCTATTTTAGTTTAATATCATACACCACCCCCTCACAATTTATTTATTTATTTATATAATTCCAGGACCCAATACACATACAGTTAAATAGTATGGTCTCTAGATCTGTGTGAATTTATTAGAGTTACCTGTTTAATTCTAGCTTCCTTTTCTAGTCTCTGCTGATGAGCCCTCTTCATTCTGTCTTGCAATGCCTTCCATTTAGCCAATGATTTTGATTCAGCTTTCAGCCATTTTTCATTCTCTTCATTATTACATTGTTCTATTTGTTCATATTCAAATAGCTCCACAGCTTCTTGTTCTTTCAACCAATCATCATATTCCGGTGCAGAGGGACTAAGGACATTTTCTGTAATATATAGTATAAACATTGTTACTAATGGCTTCGTCCAGAGAGAGTGGCTAAGGCGGAAGCGAAATATCGAACATATGAAACCGCCTCCGCTTGTGTCCATACTGAAGTGAGGGATCATTCAACAATTACGTGATCACCGGAGGGGGGGAGGGGTTCGGGTGCTTGTATATACATCGGATTATTTGGGGGGGGGGAAGAATCCATGATTACGTTATCTGCGCTTCGTTTTCGAAAATAAATGATATTTAAATATTTACGTTCAATTTTGAAGTTTATTACTGGTAACACTTACTATAGATAGATGAAACGGGATTTCCCCTGCTATAGACAAACTGTGGAACAGTGTGACCAGATTCAGTATTTTTATACTTTTTCGGCATATTTTATCGACTTTTCCAAGCATCAGTATTGTTATAGGTATATTGGAGAAAGTAAGTATTTTGGGTATGTTTTAGGTTCAGTTCAGTTCAAAATTTTTATTGACCATAAAATCATACATATTACTTAGTCAACGTCAATATAATATTAATATTTTTGTATACTACCGCCCGTTCGGAAGTTGTGGGCTTAGGGATGGAGCAAAGAAGGGCAAGAAACCTCCCCCATACCTCTTTTAAAATATCAGAGCCTTAAAAATACAATGTTATGTATTTCTACTTAAGTCTAAGGAAATACACCGAGGAGAGACGTACTGACTCAGTCCATCGCCCCTCTTTGGATTTCTGTGCGCTGAGATGGTAAAGACCATGCAGTTTTGTCATCTAAATATTCTTTTACACTGTAATATGACTTCTTCAATAGGCCGTTTTTGACATAATTTTTGAACCTCCTTTCTGGTAGGTCCGTTGCTTCATTAGGTATTTTATTATAAAAACTAACACATACTCCCATAAAAGAGTGAGCAACCTTACTGAGTCTGAACGCGGGCATAGCAATCTTATTTCTATTTCTAGTGCTAATACTATGATTATGACCTAAAGTCTTAAATAAACCTATGTTTTTTCTGGTATACATGATATTTTCATAAATGTATTGACAGGTAACAGTAAGTATATTGATATTTTTGAATTTGTCCCTTAGTGATTGCCTAGCATCTAGTTGATAGATAGCCCGAATGGCCCTTTTTTGTAAGACAAATATTGTGTTTATATCTGCCGCTCTCCCCCAAAGCAGTATTCCGTAAGACATAATACTATGGAAATAACTAAAGTAAACCAATCTGGCAGTTCCTACATCTGTGATGTGTCTGATTTGCCTGACCGCATAAGCAGCTGAGCTAAGTCTTCGTGAGAGACTAGTTACATGAGGACCCCATTGAAGTTTCGAGTCTATAGTGATTCCAAGGAAAATTGTTTCTTCAACGAGGTCTAGTCTTTCCGTTCCTATGCTTACACTCGTGTCCACCTGCCGCACATTCGGTAAACAGAATTTGATACATTTTGTCTTCTTCGAGTTTAATAAAAGGTTGTTTACATTAAACCAACTTAACACATGAGAGAGCGTACTATTTGCATCGTCTTCTAGGTAAAAAATTATCAAAACTGTAACTTTATAGTTCTTAGGTACCTTATGCATTTTGACAAAATGACACACCCTCTTCCCAAAGAAAAGATTACGCTGGGGGTTAAAAACAAAACATTACGCTGTAATCACATGGGGGGGGGGGGGGTTAAAAAACGGCCAAAAATGATCACATAATTGTTGAACGATCCCTGACTAAGGCGAGTGTGGCTTAAGTGCGGCGTCGCCGCCGCGACCACCTTAGGCCCATGTCACCGCGCATTCACTCTGGACGAGGCCTATAGTTTGTGCTGTCTTCAACACCCCAACACCCAACATGTAACAATTTTCACTTTACCTCTAGCTTTGGCTTGATTTGTCCTAATTCTTCGTCTTCGTTCACGCTTTGCAATACGTCTCCATTCCTTGTGCCTGAAGAAGAAAAATATGTAAGTACAATACCTACGTACTTCGCTATTGTGTAGTCAAGCTAGATGAGTAGGTTATGTTTCGTCTGTATAGTAAAATACTGAGGCTACATGGAGCCTAGACAATTATTACTGACCTTCCCATAGTTGCAGTCGCTTTCCTTAATTAATTATGAAGATAGTAACGTGCTAAATATTTTTATAATATTTTTCCGTTCATCGACATTTGTTTGTTTACAATTCTCAGGTGGATTTATTATTTTATTTTAAGTTAGTTTACTTTTTCCAACGATTTGATGTCGTGTTAGACAACCTTTGGCAGGCTCCTTACCCTGTTTGACAAACGTTGGATAAAAAACTAACAAGGGGCAGCTAGCTGTCATGCCCCGCGTTTCAAAATAGAGTTTCAGTCCCTCGGCTATCAAGCAAGACCGAGAAGTCGAGAAGAGATCCATGCTGATTAGGAGGCCGTGTTGCTCTGATGCTGAAATGCATGGTGCTGCAGCAGTGAAGTGACCGAAAGCAACTGGCTCCCTGTAAGTAGGTACAATCTTCTGATTATAATAAAAATATAATATCTTTGCATGAGGAAATCCTCAGAACAATAACTAGGAAATCTATGAAAGTATGAATGAGGGTAGTAGATAAAAACTAAGGTGCCATTAGCTGTAACATCCACAGACGATTGGTAACATCGAGCCTAGCAACAATCTGCTTTTGTATCGCCTGGATGTCAGTTTAATTATAAAGAAGAAAATGGAAAGCAAAACTAAGATTAAAAACTGCACAGTTACCGATAATGAGAGGGACATGTTGGAACTGCTGAATGCGGGGCTCGATCCAAACTTCGAAGGCGGTTGGCCTATTAGACTGGCTGCACGGCACGGGTCGTTTGCCGTCGTTCGAAGACTCATCCAGTTTGGAGCAAATCCCCACACAATGGGTGAAACTGGTAAGTACCATCCATACTACCTACGACGAAGTAACGTAGCGTGCGTAGGAGGGGAAAGAATAATATTTATTTGGGGTAAGTAGCTATCGTATATGAGCGACGACTGAGCCATATGCATGTACCTATACTTACCTTACAGTACGTTATACGGATGTTCTATCTAACGATGATGAAAAACACCGTGAGGAAACCTTCATTACTCCATAGCTGCGGCGATGGGCTAGCCCCCTGTCACGCAAAATGGAGTGTTGAATCACTGGCTGAAAGTGGGCACAGTTGTGCCTCTTGCCACCCCGTATGGGAAAAGGAGTGACGCTATGTTGTGTATGTGCCTATACAACCGTATAACATTGTAATGTGTGTGTATAATTGTTTAATGTTGTTTACTTATCCAGTTCCATACTTTCAGGAGCTTCAACTTTGCAGTTAGCGGTATATTCGGGCAGGCACTGGGACGACGATTCGTGGACGTTTCTGCTATCCTGCTGCGATTCATCACAACTTGCTGATGGGGCAGCGGTTGCCATTATCTTTCGTAATATACCGGCGTTGAAGAAAATATTAGAGACTGGAAGATGCAATACACATATTCCTACTACACTGACCGGTAAGCTTTGATAGTATAAATGTTTAATGTAGGTACTTAAATACGTTACCTAATGTTTTACGAGTAGGTACCTACTAGGAGGAGTTTGTGCTACAGTTATTTTAGTTGCAAGACGAATGATGTATTTTGAATGTTTCAGGTAAAACGCTCGAACAGCTAGCCAAAGGGTATAAACTACAGCATCTTCTGAATTTCTCATCCATTGAAATTAGTGAAAACATCACACCCATTTCTTCACCACAGACCATACGTAACAGAACGGTACGTCATAGGAATCATTCTAATACCTACTTACGATAAACTTTAATTTCCCATTTCCCTTAACTTTAGCTATTATAAGTAGGTAGGTGAGTAAAGTATAACTTTTTTCAAACCAATTTTCGTAAAAATCATTGCTGACCAGTTTTCTGATGAAGAGTTTATTTCCAGGAGTCAAGAACCTTGACACCGCAACCACAGTCTTCTCGTAACTTGTCACCATCAGTTGCCAGATTCTTCGACCAGACTGCGAATCAGGCGTCATTGACAACGGCCAGAACTTCTGTGGGTATGTCTTCGCCACTTAGTAATTGGCCAATCTATTGAAATATCTTTTTTATTTATTTGACTTGACATGGAATCTATTATTTTATCCACAATTCAAATACCTAAGTAGTACCTAGATATTTTAATAATAATACAGAATAGTTCCCTAAATTGATTAGGTATGTAGATACTTCCCTATCTATTTTGTGTGTTAGGTACCTACGCTACGCACGCAAAGTTTCATAGTCCATCGTTGTTAAACTTGTTAACATTGACAATCGACTTACAACTCGATCGTTGCTTGTAGTTTGTAGCGCAAAGCGAGTTCACGACGGATTATAAAATTTTGTGTAAGTTTATCGATTACAAAATATACTCACACACACGCATCCCGAGTGCCTACGATGTTTTTCATGTGATTTTAAAATTAGACTAAGATTAAAGATTGAAATAAAACCCTAGTACTTACGTAAATAATTGTATTATTAAGAGCTCATTTCCTAGTATAAACAGTACATCATAACAATTTAGTTGATGAATATAAATAATCATGAATGGCAAACAATGTGACTATTAATGCTAAGTAATTATCCCTTGTGTGTATTATTGCTTACAAATAGAAAATATGCTTAGAATAAGTATTAACCGAATATAAAAGAAAAAATATTTTGGTTTTATTAATTATGTTCCCTGTCTTCTTATGTCACACCACACTCACACGATATCAATTTCCTAGATACTGCGTCGGTGTGCACAGACTGATGGCTTGTGTTTCGGAGAGCTTCTGCTGGCTTGCCTATGAAACAGAAATAACACCTCTGAAATATCATACATACACCGTCAAATTGCGATTAGTTTGGCTTCTTAGTGCAGTATAATTGAAACAAAAAGTAAACTTTAGAAAAAACCGACATCCACAAACCCTATTTGATTAGATTGAGTTTAATACAAACTGTAACCCTTTACCACCACCCCCCCCCCCCCCCCCTTGGGGACTTAATTTTGTCAAATCCCATCTCAGTGCTACACCACGCTACTAAGGAACCCCTGTACAAAGTTTCATGGCTCTAGGTCCACCGGTTTAGGTGTTGTATGCAGCCACGCATTGTATTTGTACCTAGTATTGAGCAGTTCTGGTGGCCATATGTGGTCTTCATCAGCAGTTCCGCATCACAATATTATGCTTACCGTGAGTAAATTTTACGAGTTATTACTGAAAATAAACACAAAAATCACTATAAGTCTGCCTATAATATTTGAAGAGTTCCCTCGATTTCTCCAGGATCCCATCATCAGATCCTGACCTAGTGTCAATGGGACCAATGGGAAGGTAAACCCTTTCAAACTAAAAAATAATTTTCCAAATCGGTCCATCCATCTAGGCACATACATAAAAAAACATCCGGACGAATTGTAAACCTCCTCCTTTTGGAAGTCGGTTAATAAATGTACTCTGTGGTGTTAACTTACATGCGCGGCTACAGGTGTTCTGTGTTCTTCCAGCGTCTGTTTCTGCTGCAAGCGGAGTGGTACTCCCAGCACATGAGACACCTTATTCTTCAAGAAAGATATGAATCTTGAAAGAACTGTCACCTAAAATTACAGGGTTAGGTAATACATTTTGGGGTAGCCCAGTTTTAAATTAGTTGGAAGACCCTCATTTCAAGATAACTCACTTCTGGATCTTTCGGCATTGGAGTGACGATTGGAAAGTTTCTCGTCACACACACTTTGGGGTAAGTCAAGGGTTCTCCGCGCCAGAAACGTACCAAGTAGTAAGAACATTCCTCTTCTGGTAACCGGTATCCATGCTATAACAGCAAACAAATGTTGCGAGTTGGTCGAAATGTAGATTACAGGAGGTTCTAGCGGCTAGCGCAATCTAACTTACAATGTTTTTCCAGTGTCGCCTTAAATCTTTGTAAACTCTAAATCGAGCAGTTTCCGGCATGGATTCACAGTGTTCTTCTATTACAGCCTTGTTTAGACTGCAAATCAATTACAACGTGATACATATCATAACATATAAATAAGTAAGTGTACATATATATATGTAAAGAGTCTGGATGTATCTGAACTCTTTAAATACTACTGGCCTGCGCTTCGAGCTGTCATGTCATTGGACTTGACAGCTATCAGCTAAATACGAATATGGCGATGTCGTGATGATTGTACAGAATAATAAATAAATAAAATAAGATGGAAAGGAATAGACTTTAAATGTCGTTTCTTTGATTACAGGTGAGAATGTGGATTTAGTTTTACTTATAAGAGATTTTATGTTATCTTTGAAAACCTATAAAATAAACCTTTGATTACAGATACAGAGAAACACGTTTCAGTTTTATTTATCCATAAGACTTATTATAAAACGACATTTTTGTCTCAATAACGCTGAAAATGGAGAAACTTCGTTTTGAGTTTACGCTACTACCAAGCGAAGATGGAAAATCTAATATTTACGGTATAACCTCAATATCGACAAGTGATGGTAAGAAATATGTCATACCGGAAGAATTACGTCCTGCTGCTCTGCATAAAGACATTGTAGGGACAAACACATTTGCTAAGGTAAAAAAAAGCTTAGTAAAAAGATACCAAATGCGAAAGGTATGGATCACTCTAAGCGAGGAACTTAAGAATACGTACTTAGATGGGGATGGTAATCTGCAGTTTGACGGTCAGTTTCTAGAAGAATTTACTGAAGAGGAGCTTGTGACAGCACAAAAAAATGAAAGTAGTACAAAAGACGAAACTACATTAGAAAAACTGCTTGAAAAACTGATAGAGAAAACAAAAGAAAATAGACCGCAGAACTTGAAAAATGTTGCTGAACGGTTTATACTTGAAAAATTTACAAGTAAAAACATGAATGCGAAGCAGTGGATTACTTTCTTTGAACAAGATAGACAGAGAAGCGATAGTGGACACAGTGAGTTTGTTTAAGGAGGTGAGAAAACATGAACATACGATTACTAAGAAAAATTACGTGCCTAAGAATAAATGCGGAAATGTGAAAGAGAATAACAAAAATGAGGAACGTTTTCCATGTAAGATATGTGAAAGATTAAATAAAGGTATGCGTTACCACCCAGAAGATACATGCTGGTTCAAAGTAAGACAAGATAATAAAGTCTTTACCAGAGATATTAGACACGTCAATAATACAAGGATAGAAGCTGAGTTAAATGAGACCGATCAAAAAAACGATTAGCAACACCATTAATAAAAATAAAAATACTATTGAACGATGTCTTAGAGGTATATGGAGTTTATGATTCAGGTTCAAATATTTCTCTAGTAAATTCTAAACTACTGAGACTAAAAGGAGAAGGACATTATAAGAATGAAACAAACCTCATAACAATTAATGGTGTTAGCAAGACAAGTGGTTTGACAACTTTAAAAATTAAAATTTTTGACATGGAAAAATACGAAGACATTCATAATTGATGAAAAAAAATTCAACTACGACTTTTTGATCGGATTAGACTTAATAAAAACATTCCAGTTAATACAAGATGAAACGTTAAAAATTGGACAAAAACAAGATAAGGAAAATAAAGATGCATGTACAAATACAGAAGCAAATAAAAAGACGGAGGGAGAGGAAGATAAAAGTACATTAGAAGAAATAAATATAAACTTTAATGAACATGTGATAGAAGAAAATTTTAACATAGTAGTGAATCATTTGGAAGAAGATGAAAAGACACAAATAGATAACTTGATAGAAAAATACAAATCAGTTTTTGCAAAGAACAAATATGACGTGGGCAAGGTTAATGGATATGAAGCACGGATAGACCTTACAGTTGATAGATATTGCAGCAAAAGACCTTATAGGTGTACGATTGAAGATAAAAAAGAAATAGAAGAACAAATAGGAAAACTTTTAGATCATGAAATGATAGAAGAATCATATAGTCCGTTTGCTGCGCCTGTAACTTTAGCATTTAAAAAGGAAGATAACAAAAGGTCAAGACTATGCATAGATTTTAGGGATCTGAATAAAATTGTAGTACCTCAAGCTCAACCATTTCCATTAATAGATGATCTGGTGACGAAGACAAGGAATTGCAAGTATTTTTCGACCCTTGATATAAACTCTGCATTTTGGTCAATTCCTCTACGAGTTGAGGACCGAAAAAAGACAGGATTTGTAACCCAAGATGGACACTACCAATGGACATGCCTACCCTTTGGATTAAAGACATCACCGGCTATATTTCAGAGAATTCTAAGTAATATACTAAGAAAATATAAATTAACTGATTTTGCAGTTAATTATATAGACGATATACTCATATTTTCGAAAAGTTTTGATGACCACCTGCAACAGTTATCATTATTACTAGAAGCAATTTCAAAAGAAGGATTTCGAATGAAATTTACAAAATGTACATTTGCAGCAGATTCGGTAAAATACTTGGGACATGTCATAGGAAACAACTCAGTAAAACCATTGAAAGACAACTTGATTTCAATACAAAATTTTCCTATACCTAAAACACAGAAAAATGTAAGACAGTTTTTAGGAAAAATAAATTTTTATTATGAGTACATCCCAAAAAGCGCAATAATTTTAGATCCGTTGCATAATTTGCTCAGAAAGAACCAAAAATTTGTTTGGTCCGAAGAATGTCAAAATACCTTTGAAATTATAAAGCAACTATTATGCACTCAACCAGTCCTGGAGATTTATGATAAAGACTTACCGATAAATATTTACACCGATGCATCTTTAGAAGGTGTTGGAGCGATACTGAAACAAATACAACCTGATGGAAAAGAAAAACCGGTGGCTTACTTTTCAAAAAAATTAAATGGAGCACAAAAGAAAAAGAAAGCTATATACTTGGAATGTCTTGCTATTGCAGAAGCAGTAAGATATTGGCAATATTGGTTAATCGGAAAATCATTCACGGTTTATTCAGACCACAAACCACTTGAAAATATGAATTTGAAAGCAAGGACTGACGAAGAATTAGGAGATATGACATACTACTTGTCACAATATGATTTTAGAATCAAATACGCACCCGGAAAGCAGAATTTAGAAGCGGACTGCTTAAGTAGAAATCCTGTCTTAGACTCAAATTCAAATGAATATGAACAATTAAAAGTAGTAAACTTACTTAAACTAGAAGACATAATATTAGACCAAATTAGTAATGAAGAATTACAGAACAAAAAAGAAAAATTGATTGAGAAACAACAAATCTACTTTAAAAAAGTGAGAAGAAGAGAAAAAATATGAAATGGAAGATGATGGAGATGATTGAACGAAAATTCTCTAAAGAATTTTCTTTCCTTGGTGGGGAGATGTAAAGAGTCTGGATGTATCTGAACTCTTTAAATACTACTGGCCTGCGCTTCGAGCTGTCATGTCATTGGACTTGACAGCTATCAGCTAAATACGAATATGGTGATGTCGTGATGATTGTACAGAATAATAAATAAATAAAATAAGATGGAAAGGAATAGACTTTAAATGTCGTTTCTTTGATTACAGGTGAGAATGTGGATTTAGTTTTACTTATAAGAGATTTTATGTTATCTTTGAAAACCTATAAAATAAACCTTTGATTACAGATACAGAGAAACACGTTTCAGTTTTATTTATCCATAAGACTTATTATATATATATAAGTTACTCTATGCAGTCTGCTGCCACAGACGCAACGCAACGTACCTTGGAAGGACCCTTATCCACTCTCCAGGCAAATACTTATCTTTGGTTCTTATGAAATTAATTTTAACGGGTCTCAAATTCAAAATAGTTTCAAGCTCTGAAACAATTATCTCCACTTTATATTGCCATAGATACATAGCTACTCTCCTAACTCATGATCATGAGCTATTTAGAGCTAAAAAACAATTATCTCCACTTTATATTGCCATAGATACATACCTACTCTCCTAACTCATGAGCTATTTAGAGCTTTTGGTAAAAAAATACTTATCTCAAAGTGGTAACCTATCGAGTTTCTGACGTCCGGGAATAAAACATTAATATTAACCATTGCAATTAATTGTATACTGCACCCCATCTTGAGGGCCGACCGCAGTGAGGAAGTCTCGGTTGTTGACGAGATAGCAGCTCCCTACAGCACACCACGTGGGGGCAATCTTGGCCGTCATTGTGTATTGAAAACATTGTTGAAACATTTCGCAATTTGCTCGCTGAATCTCGCCTTCCTGAAACACACAAGTAGGGGTGGGTGGCAGTATGTAGGTAGGTACACCTACTAGCAGTTACCTACCGTCGTCGTCGCACCCCTCTCCTGCTCTGCTCGCAAATCGGCCCTCCGCTCTTTACCGAGAAACGTGGCGCGACCTGCACCTGTACTATAACCTGCACCTACCTACTACAACAAATAATCACGTGAGTCACTCCTAGACGATCTGTCATCATTATCATTATATTATTATGTGTTAAAATAGGTAGGTACCTTTGTTCGTGTGATTTGATTTTGAGAGTTTGAGACTAACCTGAGCTAAAGAAAATTTCTGGAACAAGGAGTTCAATTTGTCGTAATCATCACCCACTTTGTTGAAAATTATATGGATCCTTTTGACTTCATTTTTATCAGGGCTGGCCAAAATGGACGAGTTGGAAAATATTATCATCCTGAAATACAAGAAACGATTAAATAACCGGCCAAGTGCGAGTCGGACTCGAGCGCGAAGGGTTCCGTACTATTATCTATAAAAATCCGCAAAAAAAAAAAAACACGTTGTGTGGTTGCATGTGTAATAAAACTCCTCAGGTCACTGCAACGAACTGTATATAATTTCACTTCCACACTAATTATCAATTCAGGTCTCAGGGTACGACCAACACGAACGACTGCCACCAACCGACTGCCTCTAGGCCGTCTAGAAATTCAACGTCGCCATCTTTGCGCGCCAGTCATCGCGCCATTTTTATTTCTTGTTCGTGTTGTTCGTATGCCGGAAGTTGAACAAAATACTAATTCCCTAAATATCGATAAATACATTACCTTAACTTAAATAAATGTAGATAATTTTAGCTATAATTAATGCAATTATTCCTACAACCTAACAATTTCTTGTTCGTGTTGTTTGTATCCCGGAAGTTGAACAAAATACTAATTCCCTAAATATCGATAAATACATTATCTTAACTTAAATAAATGTAGATAATTTTAGCTGTAATTAATGCAATTATTCCTACGACCTAACACTCGTCCATCCTGAAAACGTGTATCGTCCTCGTACACGTGTCAAGTGACCAACACCTAACACTCGGTTGACATAAATTATTGTGCATGATTTGCAATGAACTATCCGTATATATAAAAAAAAAACATACAATTATCTAAACTACCACATTACACTTTCTACACTATCATAGTTATCATCTTTAGGTTATAGTTTTAAAAGATTTTAAGATCTCAAAGTTAACAAAATTAGATCTCTACTTTCATCTTATTCTTAATCGGCGCATTTGAACCGATTTTCATTTCATCAATATCCGAGTATTTCCAGCCAATCATACATGACTGTTAATATTCGCGATAACTGTTTAAGATTATCTACAATTCAATCATACATGACTATAGACAATCTCGACAGTAACATCAATATATATTTCTTTTCTCATAAACCCAATCAGCGCATTTGAACTGATTTTCATATACTCAATTTCCGATCATTTGCAGCCAATCATACATGACTGTAAACAATCGTTATAGTTTTCAAAGATTTATCTATAATTCAATCATACATGACTATAGATAATCTCGACAATAATAACAATAAATATTTCCTTTATCACAGTTTCAATCAGCGCGTTTGAACTGATTTTCATAATTATAATCAATATCAGATCATTTGCAGCCAATCATACATGACTGTAAAGAATCGTAATATTTTCAAAGATTTATCTATAATTCAATCATACATGACTATAGATAATCTCGACAAAAATAACAATAAATATTTCCTTTCTCATAGTTTTAATCAGCGCGTTTGAACTGATTTTTATAATTATAATCAATATCCGATCATTTGCAGCCAATCATACATGACTGTAAACAATCGTGATAATTTCAAAGAATATCTACAATACAATCATCCATGACTGTAGACAATCTTATACATATAAAATAATCAGATAATTTCATAAAAATCACAATAAACAGGAAACACGTTCCAACAGCCAATACAATTTTATCAAATAGCTGGCATTATATCTGTATCATTCAAACAAAATATCTTTAATATACAGTACTTAATTACATTGAATTATAATTGAATAGTCATTTAAAAACATAAACATGAACATTTACATACAGGCACATACATGTAATAAAAGTTATTAGAGTTCACATATGTTTTTAGAATATTAATTAATAGTAATTTTAACTAAGTAGACTCGGAACCACTTAATTCACTTACGTCCTCTTTATCATCATCGGAATCATTATTAAGCTCAAGTGCCGCTACGTGAACCCATGGTAACATGCGAGCGGCAGCTATGGTCGTCTTTCTTTTGTTTTTAGTTCCACTTAAACCCGGAATAGGAGCTACCTCATATCGGTCGTTGTCCAATACCGTTACTACTCTATACGGGCCTATATACGATGGTTGGAGTTTTTTGCTCCTTCCGTCATTATTAAATGATATCTTGGTGATTTTCACCAGTTCGCCTTCCTTGTACACCCGGGCGGGGCGCTTTCCTTTATCAAAATAATCTTTTTGTTTGGATTGCCCAGCATCAATTCTATCTTTAACTTGCTGGCGAATCTCAGATAATTCTACATTACCTTGCATCTCCTGTCTCACTTCGTTAAGTCGAGGATCAACTTCGCTGCTCATGCAGGTACCGAACATCACTTCAGCTGGCGCTCTACCTGTGGTCTTTTGAACGCTATTATTCAGACCCCATTGAATTTTGCCTACCTTTGTGTCCCAGTCTCTTTCGTCACCGTTAAGATTCTGTGCAGTCAGTGAGCCAAGAATGGTACGGTTATATCTCTCTACTTGTCCGTTGGATTGGGGACTTGCAACCGCATTCAAAACATGCCTGATACCTCTGTCTGCACAGAATCTCTTGAAAGCGTGTGATGTATAGCAAGTACCCCTATCAGAAATAATACGGTCTGGTGTTCGGAATGTATTGAATATATCCTCTAATACGGCTAATGCATTTTGCGTTTTAGTGTTCCTGACGGGTTTAACAAATGCAAATTTTGTGAATGCATCGATCAGCACGAGCAAGTAGCTATTCCCTTTCTTTGATTTGACAAAGGGGCCCAGGTGGTCAATGTGGACCGTATGGAATGGTATCTCCACCTTGGTTATAGGGTGGAGCTGCCCTTCGGTTGCCCGTGAACTCTTTTTTGCATATGCACATTCGATGCAGGCACTCACGTACTTTTTAACAAACCTACTCATCTTTGGAAACCAGTAATTCCCTTTGATCCTGTCTAGTGTCTTCTCTACCCCAAAGTGCCCGATGTCGTCATGGTTCATGCGGCATAATTGCCACCTTGCGCCTTTTGGAACCACCCATCGAACATTCGAAGTGTCCCCTCCTATATATTTGTACAATTTGTTGTCCCTAATTAAGTAATTGTCCTTAATGTATTTTAATCCATCACCATCTATATCAGTCGTAAGAATGTCACGTATTCGAGATAACTCAGAGTCCCCAAGTTGTAAGGTGAGTAACCAATCTTCGTCACTAAGTACCATAACCATTGGATACTGATCAACCTCCGTTGCACTCGGAAGGGTCGCTACGGGATTCCGAGACAATGCATCGACATGAGCCATTTTCGTTCCCGGACGGTATTCTATCGTGCATTGGAATTCTTGCATTAATAGCCACCACCGTGCTATTCTCGGAATTAAGTCACGCTTTGTAAATGTCGTACGCAATGCCGAACAATCAGTCACAACCTTGAAGTCGAGCCCCAGTAGGTAGACCCTGAATTTCCTTAAGGAACATATGACAGCGAGAGTTTCCAGCTCGTAAGAGTGGAAGTTCTTTTCCTCTGGGGAGGTTTGCCGACTATAAAAAGCTACTGGCCGAAAACTGTCATCTGCGTGCTTCCGCTGCAAAAGAATTCCACCGATACCTATTCTACTTGCATCGGTATGCAGTTCCGTTTCAGCCTGGGGATCATAAATGGTTAGCACGGGTCTCTCAATCAACCTATCCTTCAAGGTACGAAATGATTCCTCTTGGTCCTTAGTCCATATCCAATCTACGTCCTTTTTAAGGAGCTTGTTTAGTGGATTTGCTATCTGGGCAAAATTTAGAATAAATTTCCTAAAATAGCTGACTAGCCTAGAAATTGTCGTACAGCATGCTGATTTTCGGGACGTGGAAAATCAACAACGCTTTGAATTTTCTTACTGCCAGGTCTGATACCGGAAGCACTGATTTCGTAACCTAAGTAATCGACCGTATCTTTAAGAAATTCACACTTAGCCAGATTCAATGTCAGATTAGCGTTTTCAAGTGATCGTAGGACAGATTCAAGCTTCGCCAAACACTCATCCACACTCTCACCATAGATCAATATATCATCAATATACGCGGTGGCTTTGTTGAAACGATCAGACCCCAACACTTTATTCATCATCCGCTGAAAGACGGCTGGCGCGTTTGCCAATCCAAACGGCATGCGATTAAATTCGTATTGGCCGTCTGGCGTGACAAACGCAGTCAGCGGCTTGGACTCTTCGGCTATCGGTACCTGATAGTAGCCGGATGCAAGGTCCAGGGTTATGAAGAATCCCTGACCCGACAACCGTGTTATCTCATCATCAATTATCGGCATGGGGTATCGCTCTTTCACCGTAATTGAATTCAGCATCCTATAATCCACACACAGTCTGAGTTTGCCGTCCTTCTTTCGCACCAGTATGATGGGACTGGCATACTCAGAGACGGAGTCTCTGATTACGCCGGCCTCCAGCATCTCATCAATCATACCCCTTACCTTCTCCCGTTCCATGTGCGATAAACGGTATGGCCTATAGACGACAGGAACCTTGCTGTTGACCTCAATATTCATTTCAGCCGCGTTAGTACAGCCAAGCTCCTTCATTGTCGATGCGAAACAATGTTTGTAATTTTTCAAGATATCAAGAAGTTTATTCCTATCAGCCTTGCATGCAGTCTCACCGATTTTCACGCTATCATTGTCAAACACTACTTGACTCAACGTATCCGCATCAGCTGATGACGAGAACACTCGATTCACTACCTCTACTTTTGTTGCCCGACTTATCGTTATGCCTCCGCAGAGGAGACACGGTTTGGATACAGGATTAATACAAACATTTATCACACCGCTTTTGACCGAGTAAACACCTCCTGTGATTGTATATTGGTGATTTGGTTTACCGACAGTTTTGTTGTCTAGCAAGACATACCCATCGTACCTTGGTAGAGTTGTTGCTCTTATTGACGCCGCACCGTTAAGCACCATTGGCTGTTCGACAACTACCTTTAATATATTGCTATCATTGATTTCGGATTTGGACAAGGGCATTTCAGTACCGACGTCATGAAATTGTAATTTTTCCGCGCTTTTAAAGACTACTACATGAGATTGCTCGGTGTATGTCTGCCCAACTAGCAAAGGGACATCAAGGAATCTGTCTGGAACTACTCGGCAAGTTACGTGAGCGCCTACTCCATCAATTATTAGATTAACAGCTACACTCCCTAAGGATTGCACCAACTCATTCCCAAATCCCCTCATCGCAGACACTACACTATCATGTTTAAGACCCAGCCTCGAAGCCATTGATTCCTTCAATATAGTTACTTCACTGCCGAAATCAATGAAAGCCGGCACTACGATATCGTTCACCATTACATCCTTGAGATATTTAGAACTCGGGCTAGATGTTGATATTGACATGGTTTTGTTTACAGATTCCTTTGCCTTGCATTGTTCAGCCAAATGACCTATCCGCTGGCAGTGGGTGCATCTCAAGGATTTGTAAAGGCATTGCTGTGCAGTGTGTCCCACCCGTTGACATTCGGAACATTTCACTAAGGGCTTAGGGCATTGCTGATAAGTATGGCCTTTTTCTTTGCAGTTGAAGCAAATCGTAGGGACTGCAGTGTTGTTCCTACCCGCATGGTTAATGGTCTTATTAGTGAATCTAGCAGTATCGACTGACCCCGTTCTTGGTTTAAAGTTATTATTTCTCTCCTGGTGTAATATTTCGTTGCTGCTCTCGTGTGCAAGTAAAAACTGCAACAAGTTGTCAGGATGCGTGCAGCGCACCGCTATAGCGCTAGACCTAATAGTTTTGTCACTGATTCCGTGAACGATGCAGTCGACGGCACGCTTGCCACTTATATCGCACCGGTTCACTAGGGCTAGCTTTTCGTAAAAGTAAGTTTCTATACGCTCATTGTAGCGGCTTTTACGCTTCAGCATGTCGTCCAGGATTTGGCCATAGTTTTGCTCGAATGGGAAAGCGCTCAAAAGCTTGGTTTGCCATTGGGACCAAGTAAACATTATGGATTCTAAGCTCTCGTACCATACTTTGGCCAAACCCTGAAGTTTCTGCATAGCAAAGTGTACCGTAGTTATGTCGTCCCAACCATACACTTTAGCACATTCATTTACTTTCTTTAACCAGACGTCAATGCGTTGATTTTTAGTGGAAGGGTTGAATTCAGGAAGAATGTTTTTATAATCAATACCCCTGTTGCTTGTGTGTGCTGACGTGATTGGTTGCGGCGGCGTTGCCTTAAGTGAACTCAATAAGTTTGCTACATCTTTTGACGAAAACTGGGGACTATACGGCCTCTTAGATCTGCGAACTGATGGTTCACCTGGTTCTCTGCTAGGACTTCTTTTGCGCTGCTCGTGACGTGGAGATGAATCGACCTGCTCCTGCGGTGTCTCCAGTCGGCGTTCACGTCCATTTTCCCGACTCCTGTTACTTTTAGCGGCACTTAACCGGTCGCGCTGTCTACTTATCTCTCGCTCCAAATAGCGCAGGCGCTCCCGCTCGAGCACCAAGAGTTCCTCTTGCTCACGCAGTCGCTGGCTGCGACTTCGATCTCGAGAAGGACTGCGACCTCGATGGCGGCTACGGCTGCGCCTGGAGATAGATCGCCGGGAGTCGCGATCTCGATGTCGCTTCGGGTCATTCACATCTTGGTCCGACATTTCTGGAACTCGGAAACAAAAATAGGTTCATAAACTTATTAACTATCTTCTAATTTTACACCACACTTCTCGATGTGGCCTGGCCTTCACCAAACGGTATCTCAAGAATAGCAGATTCAAAATATTTTGGCTCAAATTCTCAATTGCCTTGCTCAAAACTGACAAAATTTGCTCCCCGTGGACCCCTACGACAGTACAAGACCTATTACCTCATCATTGCTGATTTGGCGCCAATACGAAACATGATAAATCATCATTATTTTCTTTTTTTTTTGATTATTTTGGCGCCAAATCCAAAAGTCCAATTATCTCTGAAACGGTGCATCATAGCTAAAAACGGACAAAATTTCCTGCCCCGTAGACCCCTATACTGAGGCAGTTTCTATCAGATAGGACACCTTAACATTGACATTTTGGCGCCAAAATATATTTCATCTGAAAATGTTTTGCACAAGAATTGCTCATAAAATACACTTTAACATACTAAAACCTGCATGGAATTGCGAGTTCCAAGATTGTCTATTGCGTGGCACTTACCATGCAATAATAAAGTAATACTATTTTCATAAAATGTAGGCGTGTACTTACCACTTCGGATATGTAATAAAACTCCTCAGGTCACTGCAACGAACTGTATATAATTTCACTTCCACACTAATTATCAATTCAGGTCTCAGGGTACGACCAACACGAACGACTGCCACCAACCGACTGCCTCTAGGCCGTCTAGAAATTCAACGTCGCCATCTTTGCGCGCCAGTCATCGCGCCATTTTTATTTCTTGTTCGTGTTGTTCGTATGCCGGAAGTTGAACAAAATACTAATTCCCTAAATATCGATAAATACATTACCTTAACTTAAATAAATGTAGATAATTTTAGCTATAATTAATGCAATTATTCCTACAACCTAACAATTTCTTGTTCGTGTTGTTTGTATCCCGGAAGTTGAACAAAATACTAATTCCCTAAATATCGATAAATACATTATCTTAACTTAAATAAATGTAGATAATTTTAGCTGTAATTAATGCAATTATTCCTACGACCTAACACATGGGAGCCCTCCTTAATATTAAATTTCTTTTATTTTTTAGTATTTGTTGTTATAGCGGCAACAGAAATACATCATCTGTGAAAATTTCAACTGTCTAGCTACCACGGTTCATGAGATACAGCCTGGTGACAGACAGACAGACGGACGGACGGACAGCGAAGTCTCAGTAATAGGGTCCCGTTTGGCACCCTTCGGGTACGGAACCCTGAAAAGGAACCTGTATAAGATTTTACTAAAGTCAACCAAACTACAAACCTGCATTTTAGTATTTTCCAATGATGGTCTGATGGTGCTGATCGATCATGCTTCTCATTTAGATTTGCCACCGCTATTACATATCCCAAAGAACCAAACGATGGATTTGGTATCGTGAACGAGTAATTGGATGGCATTGTAGCGAGAATCGAAATAAAATTCGTAGATGTGTCGTGGTTAGGTTAGATTTGAGATTATTCTGTTTTCTTAGTTTTCCCGCCACTTCACTTACACACCTACTTTTTTTTTGCGCGCGGATGAGCGCTTATGTACCTATTTAATTTTCGAGCACGAGTTTCATAAGTATTACATTTTATATTTCTGCCGCAAACATCACACAAAATAATTCCAAGATATTTACAGTAAAAAATACGTTTAATTACTTAGCAAATTCTACAGTTTATTCATAGCCCTACATAATTCAAAAATGTCACAAAATACCTTACGTTATAATAAAGTTAGTAAATAGCTAAACATAAATACTTACATTATTCCGCCATGTACAAAAATATACGTCTAATTCAGAAATCTCAAAGTACAACATTCGAAAATCAGTTAATTACTTGTTTACATAAATCTAAGTTAAATGACACACAATTGAACAATTTCGACTTCTTAATTCGGATGTTCCAGATG
>OY735255.1:10984353-11043654 GCA_963457715.1 Argyresthia albistria
TTTGATCTTATTTTCTAAATCCCTAATGTGCTTGTCCTTGCACTTTACTATTTCTTCATATTTTTCTAAATGCGAATCACTGACGTGTGCGTACACTAATTCCTTATCCTGAAAAAGAACACCACCTCATAGGTAAAGTAGCCACTGAGCGCTTGTCCAGACTACAGCGGGAGCCGCAGGCTCTATTGTCTTAGGGATGTATGTAATCGTTCAGACACTACACCGTGAACCATCCTTGAACTAACCGCGCGTTGTGTCTGAACGATTACATACATTCCTAAGGAGACAGGACCTGCGCGGTGCCCGCACGATTCTCAAACCGCGCTCCCGCTGTAGTCTGACCGAGCACTAAAGTTATGCTCAGGGGCAGAGTATGAAACATCCAGTTTCATCTAGAAATTCATGAAATCTTCATTTGATTACTCACCAATTTTAACTTTTTGATTTCTTTATCTTGCTGCTGTATTTTCTTCATACACCCCTTTATCATCTGAAGGGCTTTACGATTCTCGCGTCGAAGCCTTTTAAGCTCATCCTATGGATTAATACGATCTTGTTAGATGCTTGTAGCACAGTGAAATACTGAAGGTAAGTATTTAATTTGCTATAATACATTTAGAAAATGATTGATCAGTAAAAAAAATATACATACCAATTCTTCAACGTTTCCAGGTTTCCGCATATAATCCCTTGAAATAAATATAGAATGTTATTAAAAGATTTCCTTCAAAATCTGGATCAAGTTAATGGATCAATGGAAGACACGTACCCTGCCGATTCTGATTCCAAGCAGGTATCATCACAGGTTTGATTATCTATTGCGAAGTTCTGAAATAATAAATTGCGTTGATTAAATTCTTCTGCACGTTTCATTCAATAGGAGCTTGCGGCTGTTCTTCTTTCGGTTTATGACAATTGGCTCACACACGAAAATACGAGTTAGGTACAAGTAAACTAGGTACCTAGCTTTTATTTAAACGAATAGAAATAATAAAATAAAGGAGTTTTAATTTTAAAGCAATTAAAGAGTACACAATACCTGAAGTTTTTCGGTGTTTATTGAGTTATTCTTCCGCGCTGTAGTACAATTATTATCCATAGCTTCTACACTGTCTGTCGACATCGATCCCTGTGAAATAAACTATTGTTGACCAAAAAAGCGAATCTGCACTAATATTGGCACAAAATGAAATCTCCAAACAAACAGATGACGACAGAATATTCGTTTTGAGTGGATTATAATAACCAGCCAAGTGCGAGTCGGACTCGCGCACAAAGGGTTCCGTACTATTATCTATAAAAAACCCCAAAAAAAACACGTTAGTTGTATGGGAGCCCCCCTTAATATGAAATATCTTTTGTTTTTTAGTATTTGCTGTTATAGCGGCAACAGAAATACATCATCTGTGAAAATTTCAACTGTCTAGCTACCACGGTTTATGAGATACAGCCTGGTGACAGACAGACAGACAGACAGACAGACAGACAGACAGACAGACAGACAGACAGACAGACAGACAGACAGACAGACAGACAGACAGACAGACAGACAGACAGACAGACAGACAGACAGACAGACAGACAGACAGACAGACAGACAGACAGACAGACAGACAGACAGACAGACAGACAGACAGACAGACAGACAGACAGACAGACAGACAGACAGACAGACAGACAGACAGACAGACAGACAGACAGACAGACAGACAGACAGACAGACAGACATACAGACAGACAGACAGACAGACAGACAGACAGACAGACAGACAGACAGACAGACAGACAGACGGACAGCGAAGTCTTAGTAATAGGGTCCCGTTTGGCACCCTTCGGGTACGGAACCCTAAAAACCATGTTGGCAGAAGAATTGGTAGGATTTTTATAATTGTTAGTGACGACGGCGCGTCGCCTTTTCTGGATCTCGACGACACAGATCCAGACCAGAAGCAATGTATTGCCTATTGCCATGCATGAAAATTTATTTGTATGTAAGATTTGGGATTTTTTGGTGCCACTGCTGGGCAAAGGCCTCCAATTTTTTTTTGTCCACGCTTCCCTGGTCTGTGCCACTTGACCACCAGAGACTTGTCAAGGTCGTCTCGCCATCTCCGGATTGATTGACCACAATCACCTGTTGCTCCAAGACATCGATGGCTTCCGCTGCGGCCGCGAGCAGCTCCTGTTTGTCCGTGAGTTGTCGTCGCAGCTCCTCCACCTCCACTTGCAGGCGAACGTTGTGCTCTAAGAGACCCTGAGGATGGTGGCGTGGTTATAGGGAAGATTAGTATGGCCCGATGGCAGACGATAACAAAATCGTTAATAAAACTATGGATACCGCGAGTAAACATTTTCGTAAAGAAAACTATGGATCAGTAAACGTATTGACCTGAAATTATCGACTAATGTTACATGGAAAAAAATGAGTAGATTGAAATTTTCGAAAGATTTCAGTCAGAATGTGAATGATATTAAATGTGGACTTGGGTTCTGATATATTTTAAGGTAAACTTACTTACATCTGTAAGAGCGAATTTTACCAACGAAAGAGCAACTTTTACTCGAGAGTATCTTCCACTTTTCATAGACACCCAGATCAGAGCGCCTCATTTTGAACTGTCATTGTCTTACAAATTATCCCCGGGATAGTTATTCTCGTATAACTTTTTGTTGAAGTAAGTAAGTAAGTAACTAAGTTTATCTAAGTAAGTTTATCTTGAAATATATCGGACTTGGCTAGAATACAGTAAGGCTCTGCTCACCTGCACGGCTGGCGGCGACCCCGTCCCTAGCTTTTCTTCAAGGAAGTAAATCCTCAACTTCAGGTGAAAGTTTTCTTTACGTAGACCGTTCAACTGTTCCTCGAATTGCTTCATACTGACGCCACTAGACGACGTCACATCTATACGAGAAAATCGTAATAAATAATCAATTTGAAGAGAAGCAACTACTTATTTTTAGTGTTGTAAAGAACAAATTACAGTGCGACATAAAAGAGTAAAAATTAAATGATGGCAACATTTACAGACTACTGCGTGTTTTCTATAATGCCGTATTTGTTTTGTCAATCAAAGCACGCAATAGTGCTTTGATATGTCATTTATGTTGCCATTATTTATTTTTTACTCTTTTTTGTCGCACTGTATGTTACCGTGTGCATCCGGTATGGGTAGCGTCATTTCTTGCAGTTTCCGCGGACTCGAGCTGAAATTAAGGAAAGTAGAACTTTTTATGTAGTTTTTGTTGACCGAGCGAGCGAAGCGTCTCCGTTTCGGGATTGGGCAAAAATGCTTTCGTATTCTGTCAGTCCGGTTGTTCTCCTCTACTACAGGTTGCATTTCTCAACCGATTCTCGTGAAATTTGTTTCACGGGTTATTTGTTTTAAAAATAATTCCATCTGTTCATCCGATAAACTTCGTACGATGTGAGCGGTGAGGGGAAGTAAAATAATGAAAAAAATACTCTAATTCTTGGTGTCGCTCGCGAAGTCTACAGCTCACATATCCACTAGTTTAAACCGAATGGAACCCCCGTTGCTCAGTTCAGACTCGCGCTTGGCCATTTTTAGGGTTCCGATCCGATTCTGATAATTTGGTTTACATGGATGACATCATACTTTTATCTGATTACACCAGTTACGTGGTAACAATCTCCAAGTGAGCGGAACTCCTACTTGCACTTGACTGATTATTTTAACACAGTGACAATTGAGTGCCATTGCATTGTTAAGTATGACCTTTAAAAATTATAAACGCTGAAATTACACAGACTCATATACTCATAGTCATATATTTATTGCTCATTGTGATACACTTTTACAAAATTATATCCAACAATGAACCCTGTAAGGGCACTACAATTAATGTTGACTACGACCTACGCTCCACGATCGTTGCCTTTCTCGAGATTTGATTTGATTCTTACCTGAACGGGGATGAAACGCTAGCCCCGTGTTTAGAGCTGTGCATTCTCGGTAACGTAGCCATCGTCGCACAATCAAAACATAGATCACACGACGTAACACAATCACAACATAACCAGAGCGTTAACTAAATCTTGTGTTGACTTCACTGCTCCGAACGATACTCACTGCTATAGATAGATAACAGCCAATAAAATAACTAATTTATTCTCCTCATTGTCGATTTATTGGTCACTGCCCGCATGTTTATTAGTGCTAATGAGATATTGAGCACTAATGACACAAACAAAACAAAACAAAACTACGTCGTATTATTTAGGTGTTTTCTAATATTCGGGACTCGTGGCGGGACATAACGTCACAACAGTGCGTGTGAAGAGCAACTAGCCCGGGAAGAGGCGGGAAGAGCGAGAGAGTAGAGTAGAGCAGCCGTTCGGGACACTTCGGTGTGTAGCGGGAGAGCGGGCCAAGGGAGGCCACGGATGCTGCTCGCTGCATAATGATCGGCAAGCTTATCCCCTGACAGCGGCACAAGCCAAAATTAACCCTACACCTCTGACATAAGATTCACGATGCACGTCTGAAAGTAGTACAATTGCTGCACTCTACAGAAATAGCCTCGGCGGGGCGGGTCGGGGCGCCATTAGAAGATTTGCTGGGTGCTCCAAATTTTGGATTTATGTGTTACTTCCTGAAAACGTTTCCAAATGATATTTTGGAAATCGACGTCTCCAGAGAGAGCCAAGTATTAAGTAACTGCTAGAAACGTCTTGCCTAAATTGCTTGTAGGGTGTGCTTACTGTAATCATCCAATGCAAGCGACACGATAGGATGGAGTTTTCATTAGCAGCTAACTAACGACTAATTAGCTAATTCGGTAATGAAATACTCGAACGAAATCTATAAGTACGTAAAGATATGACCATTACTAAACAATGCATAGGTTTATCTGTATTTTTATTTATCTTAGAAAAATAATCTCAGATAATGCTTGAATAAGTAAGTATAAAGTTTTATTTTATTTCTTTGCAATAACAGAGCACACGGCTATTTGTGGACGAGCTTCACCCTCAGGAAATCGAAGGCAAAGTTCCCGTAATTAATATTTTCTTACTTCAAAGTGAGGTGACTCTTTTAGATTTCTTCCTATTACGGCTTGCTATAGCTAGCTAATGGGTAATATAAATAATAAATTACGCTAGTTCAGAAGATGCCGTAGCAGTCAAACAATTACAAAAGACGCCACCTCAAAGAGTCAATGGTCGAGATAAATAAACAAAGTATCGTAATCGTAACTTATGTACAGTCTTCACAAAATAAAAGGCCCGTTTTGACAGTTTACGCCCATGAAGTTTTAACCCCTAATGCATAGTAATAAAAGCCAACTGTTGCGTACATGCAAAGCGTACAAGTTGCACCTAAAAACCGCTTCTGTTCTACCTACGCGTTAGGGGTTCAAACTTCATGGGCGTGAATTGTCAAAACGGGCTTTTTATTTTGTGAAGACTTTAACATGTTTTAATTACTCTAACAAACCCAAACAACTCAAGAGACAAAAATCTGCTTAAGAATTTTGCGGCTCAGTGCGCACTGGATGAATTGAACTATCAAATTACATGTAAATTATTGCGATCGCGAATAAATAATCTGTGTTTGAGATATGCTAAGAATATATGATAATTATCATGGACTGTTAATTAAGGAATTCATGAAGCCTGCCTGTCTGCCTTGCTCTACGAATCTAATCCATAGAATCTAATACCTACAGTGATGTCTCAAATACAATGAAGAATCAGAAGTCTTTTTGTGATATTATAACTTTACACCAGCTTTAGGGTCAAGTCTTTTAATTTCAAAAAGGTTAACGAGATCTTTCAAGAGCACAGCTCTAATGCTGTAATACCGAAGGCTAACTCTTTATTAATCTGTGCCCAAGGGAAGAAAGAGCTTGCAACTTTCTGCAATTTGTGCCGAAGGTAACATACGGGATATGGAAGAATCGAGTTTTCTATTCCGTGCGCAATACGCATCATACGCGTCGTAGTTGGTCTGAAGTCACTGCCACGTGCGTCTAGGAATCCATACAAATTGAAGACGTGCAAGGTGCGACAGTCGCGAGTCTGCAGTGCTACAAACGCGCGACTGCGGAAACGCCGCGTAGTCGCGTGCGATTAGTCGGCGTTAGACCAATTTTGCGAACGCATGTTTAGGAAGTTGAAAATTACCTATGCCATGTTCAATACCGATAATGACACCAATGATAACTTCATACACGAAATTCAATCTCGGCCTGCTTTGTGGAATTCAAAATGCGATGATTTGCGAGCTCGCTTGCAGCGCGCTCTGTCGGGCCACTAAAACGCCTATATGTGAAAGCGCTCAAAAGCCTCGTTGACCAATCGATAGCGGCGGCAAGCCTTCGCGGATTTAGGGGGCGATTTTTCAATCCCCAGATAAAACAGAAAGATAACTTTAACTTATATCACAGAAGAGATAATAGTACTCCGTACAGAACGGCCACTCCCTTCCCCGCGCTGATTCAGATAGGTACCGCACCCCACCCCTGGCGTCAAAGGATTGGTTAAAGGATCAATAGACAGGGCTGAACGCCAGACGAGTGACGACGCGTATACTTTAATATCGCTGCATTGGCCGCGCCACCAGCCCTAGCAAAGTTTACGCACACATTTGCACGTATACAAACATCATGTGGTTATGTAGTAGTAATTGGGGATTATTTTACGAGCGTTCTATGGAGTGTCCGAGGTGTGCTTATATGTAACATCTAAACTTAACTACGTTCCACAATAAAGAATCTGAAATCTAACATTGCATAACCTATGAAATAGTCCTCAGACAAACAGACAGAAAAAGTTATCTCAGAATTGATGAACCATAAATCATCATCACACATTGCATTGCAACCAAGAAACATAATAAATAAGCCTTCTGTGATTCGGCTGTTGATTCCCTCGCTTGCTCCCTTCGCGCCGCGAACGCAATGTAGCCGGGATTGTGCAGTGCGTTACAGCGGAAAAGGAGAGCGAGCACCACCGACTTCAATAGTAGGGGACAAGGCATGGGGCGCTTGAAAGTGTCGCTACCAAAACTGTGTCAAAACGGGAAAAGTTAACAGTTTTCAATCAGTCGCGCTCAGGCGGCGACAGCCGATTGACATGTTGGCAGCACAAACCAAAATAGTGTCGTGCGACGTAAAAAATCGTAAATCTTACCGCAATCGCGATAATATAATCCGTATCACAAGTAAGTAATATAATAGTAATATTAATTTATCGTAATGTGATTTAAAATAATGTTTGTGTCGGTTTGGTTCGCTGTTAGGGCACAAATAATACCTGTGATAATAAATAAATAAAATAAATAATTTACTATTTTATTTATTTGGCTGTAAATTAAATACGCATAAATATTTTTTTCGAAAAAATACTCAAAGGAAAATCAATCAACCATTCCTTTCATTCGTTCATTTGCTATTCGACTGACGTAACTTTGTAGCGACGTTCTTTCGTCTTATGGCGTTTGCCGTTATGATTAGTAGATAAGTTATGATTGCTTTTCTATAATTTCTTACTATCGGTTCTGTCCGAAAATCTTTGTAATTTGTAAAGATCAGCCAATATATGAAATAACGTAAAAGCCTGAACGCCCATGGCTAGCTTCGCTGTTTTATTTCACATGTTTTACGTAAGTACTTACTGAGAACTCAGTAGAAATTAAAATGTAGGTTCCTTGTAGTCTACCATAATACTCAAACTACCTAACAAAACTAAACTTTTTTTTTTTTCAGCGACCCGAAATATGGCGTCGGACTTTAGCGTTGCATTGCATCACACATTGACAAAAAGCAGTTTGCAAACAAACTTCGAAATCGTCTAGATGAAATCTCTTGGAAAGAGATAAGCTCGCCTTGTATTTTCTATTTTATTGTGTTTGTAATGTTATGTTTGGGTGGGTGCGTTGCGTGTGTGGGTTCCATTCGCATTTCGCTGGGTTTTTATGTATGTAAAGAATTATAAAATGTACCAATTATAGCCATTCTTTCTTTTTATTTTTTTCTTAGAAAATAACAACAACTTATCATAGCGTCACTCCTCTTCCCATACTGGTTGGCAGTGACAATCAGACCCGTAGTTAAACAGTTATTTTATTTTATCTTGCGTGACGTAGGCTAACCCATCGCCACAACAAAATAATATGAAGTAAAATAATTTATATTGATAGTTCTAACATCTCCTTTCTATTGACCTATTCTCAATTTTTATTTACCTACCCTTTTTCACTTGCAAACTACTCGACAGTTATCTATAGAACCAATATACTAATATTTTGTCTGATCACCCCATGCAATTCTAATCATCCTGATTCAATTAACGTGACGCCGTTCCAAGTTTTCGTCTTAGTACCGACAAATTCAGACAGAGGCGCTATTCTTTCTGGCCTCAAAACAGTGAGAAGTTTAGTACGGGAAGGGCTATCCTTTGTATATATCGATGGCGAGCACACTGAAGTACGTCACACTTCGACACACACACAGACGTGGACTAATCTGGAGTCCCTGTTAATCTAATATGTGGACGGAAAATCCACATCCACCAAAATGACCTGGTTGTAAGCCTGCCTCCACTGTCTGGAAGGTTCTTATCAGGAGTTTTGTTATGTTGTATGAAAATGAATGTAGCAGAACTTCAGCAAAAGAAATTATGTGACTCACTCACACACATAGATGCAGCGATGGGCTAGCCCTCTGTCACACAAAATGGATTTTAAAATTAAATCATTCCGGAAAGTGGGCTGCTCAGTGCTCACATCACACACTTCCATTTAATTATCATAAAGTCAATGTTTCAGTAAATGTTCATAATAGTTGTGGTCACAGAGCACAAGTTTCAATACATTTTGCATGGAATCCAGCACTCTTCCACATGACCGCACTAACAAAATAATTTACACTAAAATTATTTTTCTTTCATGATAATTGATAAATAGCTAGTCTTCAATAAAAAAATTGGATCCAGGCCCTAAATTCTACAAACGGATGGCTTGGCAGTGTCTATAGCGAGGGAGCAAAAACCAGTTTTGTTTGTAGCCGGCACTGCAGATCTTGGCGTCAGCGTCAGGCCAAAACGGGTTTCCGCGCCCTTGTTACAGCAACCGTCATACCATCTGTTTGTAGAATTGTAGGCCAGTTAGATCACTACTGGCTGGCATTGTCTGGAACAGAATAATGGCTAATGCCTATGGGAGTTGTGTTAACCCTACTAAGAGGAAGGCAAATGGTGCTTTTTACCTATCTACAAAATTGATTGTTGCTGGCATGATGCTGTCAGCAGCAGTTAGCCTGTCACTGAATCTGCCATCATCTCCATCTGCGACCAGGGATGGTCAGTTTTGGTGTGATAAATAAGTGGTGTTTATATGGTGTTATGTAACGCAATAGGTGCAGGTCGGAGTCGGAGCACAGCAAGGCTTCAACCAGGTGCCTAGTACCAGTAAAAAGAAATATGCTATTATATAAGTACTCACATCACATCAGGGCCGTAGTCACCCATTCTCTCTAGTTTTAGAGTTGAAATAGTAAACCAATGATTGTTTAGTGAGGGCCGAGGTTCACTCACATCAATAAAACTGTGTATAATTAGTTAGCCAGTTATTCTTGTTAAAATTCAGTTGGCTATGGCTGAGTTGTTTCAAAAATTAACTGTTTTGTTGTCCGCCGCCGCCGTACGGCTGCGGCTGCGCTGCGGCCGTTTCTTTTGTTCTATTCTGAGATTGTCTTTTGCTGCACCGGTTTCACTGTTGTTATAGAGAGTTAGTTCAACATTCCAATATTTCTTGGATAAAGGAACGTAATGGCAATGACAAGTTCCGAATCATAATGTATCGTTTATCTGCTCTTAATCCATCCCTTTCATTATTGCACGTTATTTTAGAAACGTTTAACAGCATTTGTGGAATTGTATTGCACGTACGTCTGCTCTGATAAAATAATGTTGATGTTGATTGTTGTGTTGTTAATTGTTATACATTGTTGTTGATTGTTGTTGTTGCTTCTTATCTATGAATTCGGAACAAATAATGCTAGCTCGTCAGAGTAATTGTGTTCTGTGATCCCTAGGTCTGTCGCGTCGCGTCTGTCGTTTGTTGTCTGTCTGTCATTTCATTTTTATTATCATTACTATACTAACCTAAAAAGGTGTTCAGTTTGCAACTTTGCATTTTCTATAACAATTTCTCACATTCTTTCACGAAATCATGTCATTCGTCTTCATTTTACGTTCCCTGGTCCATCATAAGATAGTGCGCACAGATCTGCGAACTGGCTGTCGCCTATTCAGTGACCAATCTCAAGCTGTCGATGTCGGAGCGGACGGCGGCGAAGAACAAAAGGAAATAGATCCTTCTATAGACCGTACTAAGGTTATACCAGTGGAAACTAGTATGAGATACATGCAGAGCAAGGCATACAAGCAAACGTATGGAGCCGATCCCGTGTGGACGTTGTACAGACGTAACCATAAAGGTGGCTTGGCCCCGCGGAAGACTCGCAAGTCCTGCGTAAGGAACGGGTTGATCTCGACAGGGAACCCGTGCCCCATTTGCAGAGACGAGTACTTAGTGCTGCATGAACATAACACCCACTTGCTGGAGCAGTTTATTTCGGATCACACTGGCCAGGTACATTATTTACTTAGCTAAATAATTAATGTCCTTAGCTGCATTCTTAAGAAGAAGCATTAACTTAACCTGGCAGAATAAACCTTGATAAGTTAGGACCTTCCTTCTCCTCTCCATAAAGATGTGGCAACAATCATTTCAAGCATAATTAATTGACCAGCCCCACATAGACCCATGTTGTCCATCACCACCTTAGGAACCAATATCAACTACCAAAACCTTTAGTGTACACAAAACAATACATTTTATGCGTAAAAAGGCGAGCTTATCTCTATCAATAGGTTACAACTTAAAATGTGACTTCATACATTTGTTTGTTTACATTGTTTGAAGAACTTTACTTCTCCTGTGTGTCTCTGGTCCTGACTTTAACCCATTCACTTGCTCTGCTTTGTTTGTCTATACATGTCTTATTATTTTATTTTTATCTATGTACAAGTTTTTATAAAGGTGCCTTCCAGCCTGAAAAAAAACATTATTATTAGCAGAAAATGATTTTGTGTACTAGGTAATAGTTGCTAGTAATTCAAAAATTGTAAAAATATAGTAAATAAAGAATTCTGAAAATCAATCAACTTGCTCTGCTGGCTGAAAAAGTTTATAAAAGAGCTCCATGGTCTAGTGGGATTTACACTTGCTTTTCATGCAGGAGATGCAGGTTTGAGTCCCGATGCTGACCATGTACCAATGAGAAATACATTATTTGTCTTAAATAAATTATCAGATGCTCTGTGTTTCATATGAGTAAAGGCCTGTGCCCCTCGGTGGGGACATTATGTTTACATTGAACTTTAGAAGTTTTGCTCTATGTCTATACATAAGACATGTCAGTTACAGTCCTTATTTATTTATTCATTCATTCATTCAGGGGTTACAAACAAGACAAGTTACATTACAAAAACAAACAGAAGACTAATACACATTCAGTTAAAATCTAACTTATCCCTTAGGGTATCCCACTAATCCTTAGGGGAGATTACAAGTAAAGTACACTCCTAATATTTTGTTTCTAGATTCTGGATGCATTCAAAACTGGGATTTGCCGGAAGAAGCAAAAGGAGTTGTTGGTGGCCATTGAAAGGGCTTGGGACCAGGGCTACCTCACATTCGACGTCCCATTCAGGGAATATGACTATTCCTTGTACACAAACAATAAAACCCAAAATTCAGACAGTAAAGTATAATAATGTTGATATAATAGTTTTGTAGCTCTAATAAAAATACAAAAGCAAATATTATACTTATTTATACACCACTATTTATGTCCACTCCTGGATAAGTAATTAGGTAATTAGAACTATAGTATATTTATTAAATATATGGCACTATACATACCACACATTAGGATTATTTTGTGTGTGAGTGTTGCGTGTACCATGCTTTGTGTGTGAGTGTTGTGTGTACCAGCTTTGAATAATAATGCTTGTATGCTCTTAGTAGATAATTTGGTTAAAGTCAAGATACACAAATCTATCTACATCTCTGCACAATACTTTTTATTCTAACAAATTTTATAAGGTAAAATTAGGTAAAACTAGTATTCAATGGTTGACTGAGAGGAGCTTTATACATACTTATTTAATAGGGATCAATCAGTTATCAATATTATAGGACATCATACCACTTCACCATTTATATTACCACCAAATATTACCAATCTCGATTTGGATCAATTTAGTTAACTAACTTAGATTCTCAATTATTTTCGATCGATTTCTCTGCAGGAGCAATTCTCTGATCAGTGCAGACTTTTCACGTTCCAGTACAGATATCCTTTCGTTTTTCCTGTTGACCTCCTGGAAATAAAAAAATATGTTTCAATTAATTTCATAGATAAATTCTGGTTGTTAGGATCGTATATTCGTTTATACGGGGGAGTTTCTTGCCCTTCTTTGCTCCATCCCTAAGCCCACAACTTCCGAACGGGCGGTAGTATACAAAAATATTAATATTATATTCACGTTGACTAATCTGTATGATTTTATGGTCAATAAAAAAAAAAGACTGACTTTGCCTATCAATGGACACTGGGTCAGAGTGTCGATAAGGGGGCGGACGGGTACGGAGTACTATTATCTCTTCTGTGCTGTAGGTTGAAACAATCATTTTGAGCAGTAGTTCTCAAAAATACTTCCAAGGGGGGAGGCAGTAACGACGTCATCAATTTTTTGTATGGGATTTGAATTTTATTTTTCAGAAACCTATCATGTGTGGTATCCAATGAAAGGGCTTCATAAGCCGGTTCTAAAAATTTACTAAACTTTTACCTTCCGGCCACCTGTTTTCTAAAAGGCAGAAATACCAAGTTTGGACTCTTCCAGGTACGAGACGGCTATTTTTGCAAAACCTACGCCAAGCTTCTCTTAGATAACTCTGTACGCGGAGCAGATAGAATAGACTAACATCATGACAGTTGGATTCGGTCTTTTAGGGTTCCGTCAAAGAAACAAGGAACCCTTAAAAATGTTTTTTCTTCAAACCTATATGTGGGGTGTCTATAGATATGTCTTTAAAAATGACATTGAGTTTCCGAAAACCATTTTTCCTCAAAGTCAATCGTTAAAGAGACAGATCCTTCCAAAGTGGAATAAATTGTGTCCCCCCTTCTAACTTTTAAAGTAGGACAGTGAAAAAAAAAATATGCTGTGTATCTCAATACAAACTTTCAATGAACATTGGTTTGAACAAAATATACTTAGTAGTTTTTAAGATATCAAACATTTATTAAAAACCGCAAAGATAACTTTGTCATTCATACAAACACTATGAAAAACAAAGTTACAAAACACAAACATCCAGTCATATAATTACTTGCTACTACGGAACCCTTCATCGGCGAGTCCGACTCGCACTTGGCCAATTTTTAAAAGCTTTTATTAAACTTGCACTGTATGTATGTTTGTGGGTATCACGGTTCGCGTCAAAAATGTCGGCTTGAATTTGACCCACTTCCCGTTATCCGATTGAGCTGAAATTTCGCATACGTGTATAAGTCGGATGACAATGCAATATATTTCTGATTTAAAGCTGATCTGATGATGGAGACGGAAGACGGTCATGGGAAATTGGGAACTCTGTCATAAAACATCGCAAGCCCGTCGAATTTGGGCTCGTTCGATTCGTCTTGACGAATACTTTGGTCCTAGAATATTTTTTTATGACATGGAGCTGATCTGATGCTGGAGACGGAAGACGGTCATGGGAACTCTCTGTCATAAAACATCGCAAGCCCGTCGAATTTGGGCTCGATCGATTCGTCTTGACGAATACTTTGGTCCTAGAATATTTTTTTATGACATGGAGCTGATCTGATGCTGGAGACGGAAGACGGTCATGGGAACTCTGTCATAAAACATCGCAAGCCCGTCGAATTTGGGCTCGTTCGATTCGTCTTGACGAATACTTTGGTCCTAGAATATTTTTTTATGACATGGAGCTGATCTGATGCTGGAGACGGAAGACGGTCATGGGAACTCTGTCATAAAACATCGCAAGCCCGTCGAATTTGGGCTCGTTCGATTCGTCTTGACGAATACTTTAGTCCTAGAATATTTTTTATGACATGGAGCTGAGCTGATGCTGAGACTAAAAAGTTAAAAATAAATTAAAAGTAAAAAAACATTTTTAAACAAAGCTTTTATTTAATGCCCTAAAAAGAAGAAAATAAAATTTCAATTCAATCAAATGCGTCATTTTATTACATTACACAATTTATACGATATAAAAGCTTGTTGCGAGATTTACTTGTGTAGACTTAATTAGGTGGGTAGGCACCTATTTGAACAGACTTGGAGATAAATCCCGCAACAAGCTTTTATATCGTATAAATTGTGTAATGTAATAAAATGACGCATTTGATTGAATTGAAATTTTATTTTCTTCTTTTTAGGGCATTAAATAAAAGCTTTGTTTAAAAATGTTTTTTTACTTATAATTTATTACTTTTAATGTTGCCCGCTCTATACTCCTAGTGTTGTAAAAACCGATTCGGTAAAATCGAAAACATCGATTCAATCAGAGAAATATGTAGGTGAGGTGGCGCAGAATCAAAAGCGCTATGTTAGTTTGTCTCAGCACTCCATCTCCAAATCCTCACCTCAGACAGCATCCGGTTCTGGCTGCGCAGCACGGGTACCGCACTGGTGAAGTTCGGGGCGGCTGGCAGGGCCAGGTTCATGTGCAGCGACAGCGGGCCTCGTCGCCAGCTGTGAGCCAATCCGCCGAGTTGCCGGTTCAGCTCCGTGACTCGCGCCCGCAGCAACTCCAGTCGCTCTTGCTGCGCCTCCGTCCATGGTTCCTGGAATTGTCAGTTCCTATTCAGTACTCTAACTAAGACACTTTGGTTCCCAATAAACCCAAAGCGAGGTCGAGGCCGCCCTAGAAAATGTTGGAGTGACGAGCTGAGGGACCACAACAATAACTGGTGGGAATTGGCCCGAACAAGATGTAAGGGTAAGGGATGAGAGTCTTTTGCCCATCAGTGGGATGATTTAAGCTATTAATAATTTAGTACTCGTAAGTGTTTCAGTGTGTACTTTTGTTATTCAGTGCCGGGCAAAGTGCATCAGGTTGGCCCAGGACCGCAATATAAATGGCGTAAGGAAGACGGAGACCTTTAGCGTAACTGCGCGGCAAATTTGGGCAACTAGACAAAACTGACGCTACCTCAAGCCCCCCGCCCCTCTCTCCTCTCTCTATCTCTTTGTTGTATTTTATAAGTGCAATAATTTCATTTTTTACTTTTGTTTTCTTTTATCTCTTTTGATGTTTGTTTGAATGAGTTGGTAGCTCAGTTTACCAAGCTCAGTTGGTAGCTCAGTTTCAGCTGTAGTTTACCAAGTGCGGTTTACCAAAAAATGACGCGCCGTGTCGCGCAGTTCCACTTCAGTGCAGTTCCGCCTAGTGCGTTCGCATCACCATTTGGTCTAACTGCCCTTCACGTCCCACGCGAATTCCTATAGCGCGCGCGTGCTATTAGCATAGCTGTCCCTTCATTGCCATTTACTGTCAAGTCCGTCCGTGTATGCAACAGAGACTTTGAAGCTGCACACGTCTTTGAAGATGGTACCTAGATAAAAGTAGGTAATTAAATTACCAGGTATGCTCCCATTCGACCGGCGTATCGCATTTTCTCCTGCACCTCAGCTAACTGTTTCAAATACCATTCTCGAGCTTCTTCGATGGAACCTAATCCTTGTATTAGAATGTCCTTCTCCTGTTCTATCTGTTTCATGCGTTTCAGCAGATTGTAATCGACACCATTGTGGAGCGTGTGTCTGCGAGGCTCCCGGCGTCGAGGCACTCTACGGACAGCAACTTGTGTGGATTCTGTGTTAGACCTCCCATCACCATGTCCTCTATGTTTATCAACTTTTAGTATTAGTTTAGTATCTTCCAACTCATACGACTCTTCTCCGGATTTGATTGTTCTCGAAAGTTCTTTCCTCTCTGTGATAGTTTTCTCTAACCTTGGCGGTTTTGGGGGCCCAGCACTGTATACTCCATTCAGTGGATCTGGCTTTTGGGGAGGAGCTACTATAGTCTGATGTATATCTTGAGCTTGAATATCTTTACGAGGAATTAGTAGCGGCATGCTGATAGTTCTGTGTTGTGTGATATTATCAGCTATTGTTGTGTCGCCCCAATTTCTGTCCCTGTTTGGTTTTTCATGAATATCCATAACGCTAATTTGATTAATTGCTGAAGGGGTCCTGTGTGCTTGAACATTGTGGATCTTTGGGGGCTCATCATTCGAAGTGTCCACTATATTTGTATTATGCACTTGGTTTCGTAAAAGGCATATCTTAAGACCAGTGCAGAAACGATCAAAAGTAAGCAGGCCATCGTGAGAAGCCGCCTTTTGGAGGCTTTCCACCACACCCCGCGGCAGTCCTTTGGTGCGGTCATCGCGCCAACGGTTCTCAATATCCGTAAGCTTTACATACCCTGTATGCTTATCGTCCATGATATCGAATAAGGTTTGCATTGCCGAGACGAATTGGTTCGGCATAGATTCCATGTTATTTGTGCCTCGGATTATTTTGAATCACGACGACGCATAATTTCACAGGAAACAAGTTTCCAGTTGGGTCACTATCACAACACTCTTTACTCAGACTCCGTAATTCAAATTTTGCTTGTAGCTTAGTTAACTTTATCGCGCTGAGCCGTTAAAGGTAACGTTTCAAACAATTTAATTAATTTGGGCACGCAAGCTCTATCATATTGGATCACGATACGATTCACAAGTTGTAGACTGTCCGGTCCGCAGTCGTTGCTAGACGTGTGTGGTGGTGGGCGAACAAAACCGGCTTGTGGGAGTGAATTTGCAACAGAATTCATCACGTTAGTGCGAGCAAGAGGACCGGTCCAACGTTCCAACGCAAAACGAAGGCCGAATCAGCTCTCTAGCTAGCAGGTAGCCCGGTGTGCCGCCTACAGCGTCAGCCGGTCACCCACACCCAGTCAGTCAGTCGACTCGACGCGAGGCGGGGCGGCGGCGGCAATGTCGGCGCGCGTGCAAGGCGCATACCCCGACCGAAGGGTGCTGCTTTTTGCATACCAAGACACATTTTATGGTACCAATGCTCTCGTCTTTATTAACATGGAGCTAAGGGTTTTATTGGGCATCGACAACTTGACGCCGCCACGCTACATGCCTCTATGCAATGATTTGTCTGAGATCGGGTGACGGGTCTCTCGATTTGATGTCCCTTCGGAATGACTGACCTCAATAGGTAGTTTAATATTGCAAGCGGGCCTGCTCACTATAGGCCAAGAGCACTGATCAATAAAATCATTTATGTTGAGGTGTGTCGACGACCATTGAAATCTTAATAAACTCAATAAATAATAGATAAAATAATTTGTATGAACTGGGGCAATGATATCGTACTAACAACGACGCCATGTTCTAAAGCCCTTAGTTCCCGTACTAAAGCCCCTTGGTTGTTATTATATCTGATGATTTTCATTTTTCATTCGTCCACAGTGAGAGTGACCGTCCTAATGTAACAGGCGATTAATCGAAGATTAGTTTCAGTTTTAGTTGTTTATTGCCAGAAGTTACACGTATAAAAAGATCTTATGATAAGTACAGTAGGATTAATTAGATATAGCGATATGTGACGTTATGTGACGTGTCATTACGATATGATAGCTGAAATGAGTTTGACACGTGATTAACAATCCGTTACATTTGATCGTGCTTCCAGAAACCGGGTACCGTACAATGCCTACTCTACATATAAGGAATTCCGTATATTGAATACATACGAAAAAAGTGGCCAAGTGCGAGTTGGACTCGCCCATGAAGGGTTCCGTAGTAGCATTATCATAATATAACTGATGTCTACACCTAGCCCAAATAGGTAGATATAACTATCATTCTTCACCAGCAAACTCGCCAGCAAATAATTACTTTGTTTTTTTTGTGTTTGTATGAATGACAAAGTTATCTTTGCGGTTTTTAAAAACTGCGTATTTAATTTTGTTCAAAACAATTTTCGTTGAAACTGTATTATAAGATACATATTTTTTTAGATTTTTCACTCTCTCTTTAAAAGTATGGCTCAATCTTACTCGGATCCGAGTAAAGGCCTGTGCCCCTCGGTGGGGACATTGATGGGCTACCTTTACTTTACTTCAAAAGTAGGGAGGGTACACCATATTTTTCACTTTGCAAGGGTCTATCTCTTTAACGATTTGTGGTTCCGCGAAAAGGGACCTTAAGGGATTGGATTGGAAACGCTTTTTCGTTTTTTTTTTTAGTTAAGTAATTAAATTCCTTGGACTTTCCTCTTTAATTTGGTCCAAACAAATTATTTTTAAGTGGCATAGTTTTTTTAAATCTTTTAATGTCATATCGTCGAAATAACCGCGAATAGACACGACTCCAAACTTTGAACTCGATTATCTCGGAATCATTTTTTTCCCATAGGGTCCCTTTTCGCTCTTTACTTTGAGGAAAAATGGATTCAGGAACCTCAACGTCATTTTTAAAGAACTACTTATAGACCCCACACATAAGGTTTGATGAAATTATTTATTTTTGGTTTTATTACCATGTATGGGGGGAGCCCTCCTTAATTTTTAGGGTTCCGTTAGAGAAAAAAGGAACCCTTATAGTTTCGTCAAGTCTGTCTGTCTGTCTATCTGTCTGTCTGTGTGTCTGTCTGTCTATCCGTCCATATGTCACAGCAACTTTATTCCAAAACTATTAGCGGCCAATCCCAATAACCTATCTTCAATCCATAATCTGCAGATTTGAGATTGCTAGTGTCATTTTTGACATAAATCCCATAGCGCAACTGTCAAATGTAACGCGTAATCTGCGGATCACGGATAGAGATAGGTTATTGGGATCGGCCGTTAGACTACACAGTTGAAACTTGGTAGGTATGTAGGCGCGGAGCAGACAGGATTCGCTCTGTTTAGGGTACCGTACCCGACCCGAAACGGGACCCTATTACTAAGGCTCCGCTTTCTTCTGTCCGTCCGTTCCGTCTGTCCGTCCGTTCCGTCCGTTCCGTCTGTCCGTCCGTTCCGTCCGTCCGTCAGCGGGTCCTAGAGCACGAACCGTAATAGCTAGAAAGTTGAAATTTTCACTGAATGTGAATATCTGTTGCAACAACAAGAACAAATGCTGAAATACGAGATATATTACAAATTAAACGGGGTCCCCATACAAGAGACGTGTTTTTAATTTTCTTTTTGTTTGTGTACCATGGTACGGTACCCTTCATGTGCGATTCCGACTCGCACTTGACAGATTTTTTACTTTTAATGTTTCCCGCTCTATACTCCTTGTAAAAATAGATTCATTAAAATTGAAAACATCGATTCAAATAAAGAAATATGTAGGTGGCGCAGAATCAATGGCAAATTGGCAATAGGCTTGCGTCCAAGATAATCTAATAAATCTAGGAACAAGTCATAAGTTGAAGCATTATGTACAAAATGGCTTGACATTCTCAGAATTGTATATTTCCAGCAGATATTGTGCAAAAAAAGACTGCATTTGATGGCACTTTTACATGACGTCACTCTGTGGTTATTTCATAGAACTCAGGAACAAAAGTTCGGTTTTGACAGTTTATGAAAAGTATCTAAAAGACTTGACAGGCCACAAGCCTATTGTAAAGATGGGTAACTGTTTTGTAAGTTGTGGGGCGGCCAGTCGAAATTCTAAATCGACGATCGATTATGCACAATCGTTGGTACATGTACATAAAAGATTAGTAATCTGTGATAGAAAGTGCGTTCGCTGCGTTGCGTATCAAGAGCTCATCAAGAGACTTGAGACCTCCAAGAGTCGTCCTCCACCACTGCTTGAGATTATGCGTTTTTCAGTTTTCCATACACCGCGCCGGCCCGGCACCGGAACCAGCACCGGCTTAGTGAGTAAGAGAGGGATAGAACTATAGCTCTGTCCCTCACTAAACCGGTACCGGGCCGGGCTTAAGGAAAAACGCCTATTCGGAAAAAGCGCAACGATGAACACCGTATATTCGAGTTCCGTGATCTTCCGTGACATCGCAACAAAACTAACTCGGAACGTCTCCGTAGACGCTGTAATCGATTATGGCGTGACTCGGAACGGGGGGTATGTATGTAATCAAACGTCAAATCATTTGGGTGGGTTATTTATTGGGTAAAATTTATTTATTTCTATTCTAATACTTTCTATAAGTTTTTTGTCTAATAATGAGTGATTTAGAAGTAGATAGTAAATCTCCAAGTGTGCAGGCAGCAAATGAACATGTGGATCAAGATAAATCGAGGAAGGGCTGGGTTAAATTTGAGGATGAATCAGCGCAAACGAATGTGCCCTTGCCACAAGTTTCATCATCGACAGAGCCTTTGGGCTCATCAGCAAATTCCACAAACGCATCACACGCCGCTGTGCTCAAAACCGAGTCGGTGCAAATCAACTTGGAACGCGGAGACAGACATCTGGAACCTACAATCCCGACACTATCCAAAAACGTCGAGTTTGTCAACGTACGTCAAGGGTTTGGTGAGTAATGTTGTCACGCTAATTAATCGGGTACACTAATAGTAGGAATAGTTTCCTTTTATTCTTAATATGTATGTTTCGTCTGCAGCTAATGGTGATATATTAGTGACCCTGCTGCCTGTGAACTCCAAGTGGCCATGGGTCACGGCGGCGCAGTTCAGACCAGAACTAGTGCCTGAGGAGTTGATGGCACAGGGATTAACGGTGAGTATGATTCCTTGGCTCAACTTTAGTTCCTGACCTATTGACTAGGCTGTCAAAACTTTTTTAGCGTATAGTTGGGGTCATTTAATCATCTTCCTGAAAGTTTCAGGTAACGGAAATTAGTAGTTTTTAAGATATGATTTTTTGAAAATCTGAAAATATTGTAAAATTATGTAACAAAACGCAAAAAATATGTCAAAATCTATGGTCTGTGGTCAAAATACATTAGTTACGTTTCGTTGTATGCATATTTGAAAAGATGAATCTATTTTAAACGTAAAATATCACTTTTGATAAATTAAAAGTTGTAATTTTTCTGAAACGGAGTGCATTTGTGGTGTTGTCTGTCCGAGTTTTTGTTGGTTGGGCGGCTATTTTGAATCCGATTGGATCAATTATAGGTTACTTCCTGTTTGAAAACTAAAGATAGGTTTGTTAGGTACACACTTATAAGCAGAACCGGGAGCCGGAGCGAAGCGGAGCGGAGCGAGGCGACCCCCTACTTCTGGCAACCCCCCCTCCAACCCCTCATCCCCTCCAACTCCCCCGCCCAACAATGCAAAAAAACTTCAAAACTCAAAACTTTAAAAAATCATATCTCAGCAATTGGGCACTTCCGCGGGGGGGGAGAAGTAGGGGAGGCATCTGCCCCCCTCCCCCTTCCCCCCCTCTCCCCCTCAAGGTCAAGGTCAGTAGGTCAGGATCTAAAGTCCTTATATTATGTAACATCCAAAAATTAAAAAAATCATAACTCAGAAACTATACAGTTCCGTTCGGGGGGAGTAGTAGGGGGGGCATCCCCCCACCTCCCCCCTCCCCCCTTCCCCCCTCCCAAGGTCAATTTCAGTAGGTCAGGAACTAAAGTCCTTCCGATTCCTTCTCTGTAACATGTCCTGTCCATTGAGGTATTGTTATGAATTATAGTACTACCAGTGGAGATAAAATCCATCAATGTGCTACATCTTTGTAGCGAAGGTTAAAAAGTACCTCCTAAGCAAAGCTTATTACTCAGTGTCAGAATTTGTTGACGAGTAAGTTAATGACTGACTTAACTTACAATTGTGAACTGTAATTTTTGTCTGACATGTAATTTAATTTTCAACCAACTTCAAAAAAAGGAGGAGGTTCTCAATTTGACCCGTATGTTTTTTTTTTCTATGTTTGTTACGCGATAACTCCGCCAATTATGAACCGATTTGAACAAATCTTTTTGCGGCGTATAGGTAATACCTCAAGGGTGGTCCCATTGACACCAGGTCAGGATCTGATGATGGGATCCTGGAGAAATCGAGAGAACTCTCCAAATATTATAGGCAGACCTATAGTGATTTTTGTGTTTTTCATAATAACTCGTGCAAATGCACATAGCATAATATTGTGATGCGGAACTGCTGATGAAGACCACATATGGCCACCAGATCTGCTCAATACTAGGTACAAATACAATGCATGGCTGACGGGCAGGCAACGCATAGCCTAAACCGGTGGACCTATGAAACTTTGTACCGGGGTTCCTTAGTCGCGTGGGGTAGCACTGATATAGGGTTTGACAAAATTAATTCCCCAAGGGGGGGGGGGATAAGGGGTTACAGTTAGTATTAAACTCAATCTAATCAAATAGGGTTTGTGGAAGTCGGTTATTTCTAAAGTTTACTTTTTGTTTCAATTATACCTGTAATGGTATTATTCTTATTATGTTGACATTATTATTTTTGACATTATTTTAATTTAATTTTACTTTTATGATTGACTTTTTATTAGTGACTATTATTACTACTGATTCCTGACATGTTATTTATAATCATTATTTTTTATTTTATTTCTCTTTATTAGGAAAACAAACAGCTTAATCTATTACATAACAAAAAAAAAACAATGAGTTAACACACAAGCCAATAAAGTTTTCACAAAAAAATTGACAAAGGTACTCAGAACAACACTAAAATGTAAGGTACTTGAATTTGTGTATAAAGTTACCAACAGAGGGAGATATATGGTTCTACAGTAGGTAGTTCTAATTTATATAAAATATATATGTACGAGTGCCTGAAATTAATTTATTCTACAAATAATTGTATACCTAGTTGACATGTAATATTTTATTATCAATAAATTATGATTATTACTTTTCTTGCTTACAGCTGACTGTGGAGGAATATGTTCATGCACTGGAACTGCTGGTCAATGATGCGCGTTTCACACTATATAACATATGTTACAAGCGTGTACTAGTGTGTTGGATAACACTTGCATTCCTTGTACTATTAGCATTGCTGGTTTCTGGTCTGACTGGACTTACCCTGTTTTCACTTGGAGTATTTTGGTTGGTTCTGAATGCAGCCGCAATATTCCTCTGTATGTGGGTGAAATTGAGATTGTCCAAGGGTCTGGAACAGTGCCTTGCAAGAGTGAACAAGTTGCTCAACAAACATAAGCTCATACTGGCGTTGGATGACAGAGGCAGGATCTCCTGTCACAAAGTTCACCTGTGCTTCTTGTACTTTGACTCAGGACCGTGCATTGCTCATATACAGCAGTTTATTGAAAGTGAAGAAGGGAAAACCATCATGGAGGGTTGGGAGCAAAGGTTGGATGTGCCTGCCCATGATATTGTCATTCAAGGAAGCCAAGCTACAAGGTTGTCCAGGAGACAGGTATGATATTCATCATCTATTTGCATGATTTTTTACCTTTACCAATCCAGATTCAGTCACAAATTAAGTATCAAATTCTATACAACTCATCACTAAAGCAATATTAAGTTGTAACAGTGTAAACTGTTCCTGCCTAAAATATGGGTAGATTGAACACTCCCTTATTTAACATTTTCACATACAGTACAGAGCAGTCTAGAAGTCATATATTTTAGTATTTGCAGACCATATTGCTAAATGATCTTGTTCCCACATGAAAGGTGCCAGGTTCGAATCTTAGCTGAGGGGGAAGAAAAATAATAAGTTTATAGAGCTTGTTCAATCTGAGATGATGTGCCCCACTCCTTCATTTGCGATATGCGTGTAAAGGCGGCAGTGGGGCGCGTTATTTTAGTTTGAACAAGCTCTACCTATTTGTGTGACATTACTGTTGCTGGTTCCTACAACTTGGTATCCTATTGTGAGTGTATCCTGTAGTTATGTCATGTTATCATAATCTATCTATTTTTTGGGCTGGGTTAGCTTAACTTTCTAACCTCATGTGCAAGAACACTCTATTATCATTTGCAAATATACTCTTACACACTTACCTTGATATTCTGTGGTATCTTATCTATGTATCTAGAATATTTACTTTAAACAACAACTTAAGTAAGTCAATCAGGCTCATGTTTTGATTAATCGGACTGGGAACAAGTATTTTATCTAAACATGTAAGCTTGTGTACTCATCAGAATTTTGACAATGCTGTCCCATTCTGAGCCCAGTGAAATGAAATGACAAGTTATCCAAGCTGTCATGCTATCTTTGTCCCTAGACAGCAACATATCAAAATAAAATTTTGCTTTTTTAACCTTTACTTGAGTTGTCCAGCAACCGGTGTGGTAGACGAGGTAGATAGGTAAACTGGCATACAGGTCAGTTAACTAAAGCTGGCACAGTAGTCATACTATTCATTTTCACTATACAGTATAGATAAAACTCGAACGCGAAAAAGATCACCAGTTGTTATAAACAGTAGCAAAAGCAAAACAGTAACCGTCTCCTTCATACTCATAAGTTTGACCGCGCGCGAGAGAGACCGACTATTCTTGATGATGCCCATGCAGTGCAACGTGTCACGCCGCGCGCTTATTCACAGACACTACACGAGCGCAATGTGTAGAACGTGCCAGCTTTAGTTAACCTGTATGAATGTGCAGGGTTTGGCCGAGCCGGTCTACCTCCGGTACCTGCAGCGGTGGGGGAAGGACTTCCTGCGGCGGCGGCTCGACTGGACGCTGGACGAGGACGGCGCCAACCCGGCCGCGCCCCGGCACCTGCCCGGTGCCCTGTGCCCCTGTCAGTACGTTGAGGAGATATTGCGCAACAAAGAGCCCCACGATGCGCGAGCCTGTTGCCCGCCCTGCAACGATTGGCTGAGGCGCCGCGGCATCGACTGATTACACTACGCCGCACTTGGCAAGGTTGTTACTGTTTTGTAAAGACTAGTCTCAACGCAGAGTTACGGTTGCCAGATTGGGCTTTCTTGTCGTTTTGTCAGAGATCGGTGAAATGTGCGCTAAATAAAAGAGTTGGAAAGGATGTATGTATCATTCAGATTGTGAATAACCTTGGAATTGAAACTTTGATATCTACAATTCAAAAGATTAGCACTTCAGCAGGCAGGCCGCAAACTTGCAGCGTACAGTCGGGTGCAGGAAACGAAAAGTAGCTTGACTTTTAATTAAAGTACAATTGCGGTTGTGGTTTAACAAGTGACGTTTTACTAACAAACTGAAACTGTTATGAATTCTTGTACTATCTACCTATCTATATACATACACATACACTTTCTTATTTTCGCTCTATTACACCGTAATGTAACTATCTACTCCATTCTTCATTTGCACGTATGCTTGCTGGGTTAGACACTAGACAAAAAGGGTATGGGTGGATGTTAATAACTTATTAATATCAAAATAGATTATAATTTACTGGATAGTAACTGAATTCTGCGTTGGACTAATGATGTAACAATAATATTGTGATAAGCCATAACACTATATTGATTGACCCTATTTTTCACAGGAAAGAGGTGCTCTACTATTCTTGAGGTATGCAGCTAGGTGGGGTGCTTATGCTGTTAAAAATAGACTAAATCTGAGCGCATTTGAAGGCGGTCGTCATGGAGATAAGTTTACCTGCCCCTGCCAATTTATAGAGGCGCACCTTAAGACCAAACCTCCTACCGGAATATCGAAGTATTTTACCCTGCCTAATCAGATCTTTTATTGATAAATAATTTTTATAAAACTAAAAGTATTCTATATCCGTCCATCACTTTTTACATATCAATATTGCGTGTTTAACTTGTAGCTCTTAAATGATTAAGTTATAATTTAGGTGATAGAAAGCCAGTCTATAAACGAAACAAAATAGACCAAGTATTTTAATATTCTATTAAGCCTCTTCGCAAATTCTTTATTTTATTTTTAACTCTACTTATTTTAAATAATTTCTAAGCCGAAGCAATAAATAAAGTCAGTACATATTTTTTCTGGTAGTACCTATTTTCTAATATTTTTTCGACTATTCAATATACCGAGACGAGAACATAATGTTTTACATTCTATACCGACTTTTGATCTATAGATATGATAATGAAAACAACTTAAGGGTTTCGTTTATGGTCTGTGCTGTAAGAAATAATTAAGAATTTTATTTTAAGATTTTAAAATTCGTCCAAGTGGCCATATCACTATTTCAGTAACATTATAAAACTGTTGTATCGGCAATAATGTTTAATAATATTTATTGTCAATTGAAGTAGAAAAATCATAGTCAATTTTCTATGTCCAAAAGGGGCAAGAAAAGACAAAAAGAAAGTCTCATGAATGAATATGTACCAACAATCATAGAAACAGAACCAATTGGTTACAGATTATTTTAACAAGGGAGGAGAATTATAAAACGACCGAAAAAAAAACTAAACCTCTGACAAAATTACTGACTGAGCGACAATTTTAGTCGCTCGCAGTGTTTCGGTTAGGTTGGTTAGACTTTTTTGTGGCACGTTTAAACCTTTTAACAATCTTTACGATTTACATTTTTATGTTTTGTAATCGTAAATGTTTTATGTAATAGTTACGTTTTCTGTAAATTGAAAATGTTTTTAAACGTAATATTTATTAATTACCCATTTGTTTAAATGTCTATTTTACTATATTGTTTTTAGTTGTTTAAGGTTAATCTATTTATTTTTGTGGCGGACAATAAAATTGTGGAACTCAAGTGCCTGCAATATTTTACGGGATGTTTAAGTTTTATTTAAAGGTCAGTTAAATGGTAACGTAATTATAATATGTAGGTATACTTTACAATGTTTTTAAACTATCCAGATACCAGGAATTAAAAGTAAATTATATGAGTGCTCTAGTGCTGCACCCTTTTACACATTGTAAATAAATGTACAAGGTGTAAAACACTGTACAAGTCAAAAACTCTGGTTGTGTAAAGATCTGGGCCCGAATTCTACAGTACACAAGCATACCACAAGCCTGGCACAAGCTTCAATACGACGCATTTGGTATTCTACTAAAACCGGAATCGCAATTCACAAGCGCCAGCCTGACGCCAGCCTACTTCGTGTCGTATTGAAGCTTGTGCCAGGCTTGTGGTATGCTTGTGTACAGTAGAATTCGGGCCCTGTTATATTATGAAATGAAGCATTATTTAACATATCCAGCAAACATTTCCAACAATATAATAGATGTTAAAATTATTGTGTCGTTTATCGAACCTTACCAAAGCTCAAATTATTGTTCATGTTCATTATATCTAATAATTGTAACCTCTTCACTCACAAGAATATAAAGTAACATACAAATAAGTACAGTACGGGGCCATTGTTTTAACACGTCGCTACGGGGCGGGGCGGGACCCGACGGACGGACGTGCCCCGAGTATGACACTTGGCGGGAGAGAGAGAAAGAGCGGGACGAGACCAGACGTGCCAATACAATGGCCTCGTACTGTACGATTGATTTCTTGAATATTACGATTGGGGTTAAATAAAACTGGTGCAAGTGACTTTTAAAGTTTCGCGCGTAACTAATTAATTTATAGGCTTTTAACTTTATGTTGTGCAGAATCGGATATTTTATCGTACAATGAACATTCCGTCCTAAGTACCTTTAAGCCAAGTACTTAATATTTTTAGAATTTATAGATTATAACTTATAACTGATATACACAATTATGTAAATATTTTTTTGTTGTAATTAATAAGGATATGAAAAAAAATACATTGTTTTATTTTAACGAGATTTCCTACGTAGAAATAAGTGCTTATTAGTATCCTTGTGGTGGTATATATCTATAAATCATTACGATATGGGCCATTCGATTAGGGGAACTCTAAATAATAAATGAAATCATTTGCTAACGAAAATCAAATATAATTATGTAATCACAATTTAAAAATAAAATATGTTAACAATCTTTGCATTTTGATAAATTGGCCGCTAATACTTTTTATGTATAAAGTTGACATATCATATCTATTGCAATGCAAAAAACTAAGGTATTAGAGAGAAAGAGGTGGCAAGAGAGGACATAAATACAATACAAAAATACTCTGACTATAACAAAAATAACAGACAGATGATATACTACGTAATTCACAATGTTAAACTTGATGTAGACTGTACGGGTCTACACATGGATGATATTTTCTATGGTGACAAGGCTCTTACTCCTGAATATCCTGAACAACCGTTTTCTGTCTCAGCGACTTTCTTATAATAGGAGTTTCGGTGGCATGCTCTCATATAGCTCTTGTAGCCTATACTCCTGTATTGGCATTGTAGCTTATACAGGGTGAAATTAGATTAGCTGACCATATTTTGAGGAATGATAGTACCCATCATTGTGAACGACTTTCCCTATGAAACATATGGTCTCAAATGAAAAACATTTTTCGTCTCCACATTGCCCCGATCAGCTGATTTCAAGTTACTATGGGAGACCCAAAATTTTTTTTCGTTTGCGACCATATGTTTCATAGGAAAAGTTGTTCACAATGATGGGTACTATCATTCCCCGAAATATGGTCAGCTAATTAAATGTCACCCTGTATTATTATAACACAAAACCAATGCGTAGTTACAAAACAAACAGCCCTTTCCCATACAGGATGGCAGAAACCTTACTCTGACTTCTGTGGCGCAGCAGTTGTGGCTTTGCCTACCCTGCGAGAGGCCCCGGGTTCGATTCCCGGCTGGGGATAAAGAAAAACAAAAAATAATCCCCAGGTCCTGGATGTTTACATGTTTGTGATGTCGCCGTTTCTGGATCCCACGACACAGGGTATCCTAGTGTGGGGCCAGAAGCAATGTATGTGGCTGTATGTAGATGTTTATGTTTTAGCCAGTTAGGTGAAGTTACAAGTGCTTGCCGAGCTACGGTTGATAAGACTATAGTACAAAGCAAATTTTGACTATACATTTGCTTAACGTGCATATCAATAAAATTCGTCCTAACTATATGTATACAGTAACATGCATATTTAACTATATGTATACAGTAACATGCATATTTAACTATATGTATACAGTAACATGCATATTTAACTATATGTATACAGTAACATGCATATTTAACCTGTCCTTGCATAAAAAATGTGTTGTAATATTAATTACATAATCAATCACAGAAAGAAAGCTAGCCACTTTAATACAGCAATGTTGGTAAAGTTGAGAACATGTATTCTAAAATCTTGTGGCATAAATATTTTTGGATTGTTATGGTAAATAAACAGCAAAATATAAAGGGTTTTTGCATTGACTAAATATTTGCATAAAAGGTGCATAAAAATAAACTTGGTCTAACTATCCAAATAACTTATTTTACCTGTATTTGCGTTGAGTGTCCTAGGCGCGACATCTGCGCCTAGTGATATGGTGAATCTTTTGCTCTCGGAAACGCGGACATTCAACCGGTTAAACGATGTGGTGTAACGTAATATAATCAAATCACAGACGTACAGAGAAGCCACGACAATACAGGATGTTTGGAGTATGGAGCGACATTTTTTTAAAGCGATTTAAACCGAGCATCTTTTTTTTAACCAACTTCCCAAAGGAGGAGGTTTACAATTCGTCCGGATGTTTTTTTATGTATTGCCCCGATAGCGCCGGATAGACCGATTTGGAAAATTATTTTTGTTTGAAAGGGTTTACCTTCCCATTGGTCCCATTGACACCAGGTCAGGATCTGATGATGGGATCCTGGAGAAATCGAGGGAACTCTTCAAGTATTATAGGCAGACCTATAGTGACTTTGTGTTTTTCATAATAACTCGTGCAAATGCACATGGTAAGCATAATATTGTGATGCGGAACTGATGATGAAGACCACACATGGCCACCAGAACTGCTCAATACTAGGTACAAATACAATCTACTATGCGTGGCTGACGGACAACGCATATCCTAAACCGGTGGACCTATAGAGCCATGAAACTTTGTACAGGGGTTCCTTATGTAGCGTAGGGTAGCACTAAGATGGGATTTGACGTAATTAATTCCCCAAGAGGGGGAGGATGGGAATAGGGGGATACAGTTTGTATTAAACTCAAAATGCACTTGACATTGGTTTCTAATCAAATAGGGTTTGTGGAAGTCCGTTTTTTTAAAGTTTTACTTTTTGTTTCAATTATTTACATTTCATTCAAGATTTTTGCCGAGCGGGTAATCAGTGAATTGTATTGAGAAGTGAAAAATAAAGTGGCTGTGATCAAATCGGTTTGATAGTGAAAGTTGTTCCGAATGATGTCCCTAAAATGTTTTGTCGCTCCATACTCCAAACACCCGGTATAGCAATATTGTTAATTTAACTTTGAGAATAAGTAGGTAAGGTAGGTATCTAGATATTATGGGCTATTTGTTAGGTGTCAAAACCACTAAATTAAAGGAATTAAAGGCACTAAACTGACTATCTTCAAATCTGACAGCTCTTGCGCGGAGGCCACAGATTCCATTTTCAAACACACCATTTTAATTAGTTTAGTTAGTATAGTTCGTGTCGCCTCCCAAATTGCAGGCACTATCTATTTATTCATGCTGATGTACCCTATAGTATACACTCTATACACCACAGTAGGTACTGTATTGTATATCTATAATATTATACAGTACATGCATTGCATACCTAGCAAGAAGCATGGTACAAAATAAAGACAATTTAATATTCGGAAAGTACACGAAGGTTACATTGAGCCGTGGCAAACGGCCACTTGAAATGTTACGGCGTGGACAGACGATGACACGCCCGCTCCGCGCCCGCCCCGCGCCCGTTAAGCCGCGCTCTCACCGCCTTGCACCGATTTGTGTCTTATTGCTCATTAATAAGTCTCTTATTGCATCGGATGGTTTTCATCGCACCCGCCCCGCGCCCGTCAGCGTCAGGATGGCTGGTCACTAAATATATATCGTCGTATATAACGTTGAAATTATGACTAATAATTGCTGCCCAATTGCTTCCTATAAGAAGATAATTGCTTCCATCATATTTTAGGAGAAATCAAACATTTAAGGGTGACCAGCCATCCTGACCCCGCGCCCGCTCCATCCGATGTATTAAGAGACTTATTAACGAGCATTAAGACACAAATCGGTGCAAGGCGGTGAGAGCGAGGCTTAGCGGCGTCGGAGCGGGCGCGGAGCGGCGACGGAGCAGGCGCGTTGTCGTCTGTCCACGCCCTTACACTTGAAATTAAAACACACATTAAATTCGTTTGAGCAAAAAAAAACATAACGTACATTCTGAATATAGCCTCATTCGTACCTTTGTGGAAATTGGCGTGTTGTTTGACACTTTTATGCGTTGCACACATTGATTCCTGTGAAGTCTGGCAAGTGCATTTATTTAATCATTTGACCATCCACCAACAAATAATTTTATATTCATAGTGTACACTCAATCTCACTGGCTTCAAAGGCATTTGTACCGTTCAAATGGACATATCCTCAGCGCTTGGTAGGCTTGGCCATTAAGTAGGTTTATTCCACTTAATGCCAAAAACAGAATGTCAGTATCTTTCAATACGTAGATACTCAATCGGCGGCTAGTAACATCGCCAGTATAGCATATTGAATTGAGTCTAATACAGGTTATTTTTGGACCCCTAGCCAAAACTTACTATTATTTTAGGGACATCATTCTGAGCAACATTTCCCAGTACATTTTGGCCTGAGTGTGTCAGCTGATTTGTATGGAGAAGTGAAAAATAAAGTTGCTCTGATCAAATCGTTTTCTTAGTGAAAGTTGCTCAGAATGATGTCCCTAAAATAATAGTAACTTTTGGTTAGGGATCAAAAGTAGCCCTGTATGTATAACAATACCTAACATACAGGCGAAACGAAAATCTAACCCACATTATTTCTTTTGAAACTTACGTCCGGCTTCCTGGGCTTCGATTCTGTACGGAAATGCACGGCAATAGCTATAGCGAGAGCGCAAAATGCCGGTTTTCGCTTGCACCGCGCCGCGAGCGCCGCCGCCGGCTACAAACAAACCAGTATTTTGCGCCCAAAGCTATTGTCATGCGATTCGCGTACAGATTTGGGCGCCTGGGCGCCGATTAAGCTAACAGATTGGTTAAATCAGATTCGGCCAATCACGTGCCGCTATTTTTGACCGAGCGAGCGAAGCGTTTCCTTTTTAGGATTGGGCAAAAATGTGTCTGTCTGTCTGTCTGTCTGTCTGTGTGTTCTCCTCTACAGGTCGCATTTCTCAACCGATTCCCGTGAAATTTTGTGAGCAGGTTGGATAATTATTTATTTTTTTGTAGATTCAGTTTTTGGACTTTTTTAAGATCACGGAGATATGGGGTTTTAAAATGTAAAAAAATCGCTACAACCCTAACGGCTCGACGGATATTAACAAATGTCGTTAATCGTTCGTGTCGACGGATCAACGACACCTCATTTGTTTACATTTTAAAACCCCACGTTTCCGCCATTTTGAAAAAAAAAAACCAAAAAATGAGAGTGACACAGACTATATAATTTTAGTCAATAGGTTGTATTATAAATCGAAAATGTAGTTTACAAAGTTATTGGTGCGGCTACTTTCATACTCCATGTACGTAACCAGATACATTTGCAGATGCGTTATTGAAAGAAAATGCTGTCGGATTATTTGTTTTTATAATAATTGCATCTGTTCATCCGATCAACTTCAAGTACGATGTGAGCGGTGAGGGGATGGAAAATAATTTAAAAAAAAACCGGTGTCGCTCGCGAGGCCTACAATACAGCTCACAGAGCCACTAGTGAATAATAGGCGGCGGGATTGACTGAGGCTGGGGGGCAATTCTGGCGCTAGCGAGATCATGTCCATGGTCGAAATATCGATTTAGAGATACCGAAATCTCTATCAAAAACAAGAAAAAGCTATTCTTACGACTAGCCTTTCGACCAACCGAGATATCTCGACCCGTTTTCGATCGAAATTAAGATAAATTGAGATCGTTTTCGACGGATTTAGGCGGTATCCAAACCAATATCTCGACTGGTGAGATGATCTCGACAGCGCGGAAATCGGGGGCCTGATTTCCAATTAGTTAACCTAATAAGCGCCCAGAAAACCGGGCATTCGTGGAATAGGTAAGGCCCTTGGCACAGAAGAGATAATAGTACTCCGTACAGAACGGCCACTCCCTTCCCCGCGCTGATTCAGATACCGCACCCCACCCCTGGCGTCAAAAGATTGGATAGAGGATCAATAGACAGGGCTGAACGCCGGACGAGTGACGACGCGTATACTTTAATATCGCTGCATTTGCCGCGCCACCAGCCTTAGCAAAGTTTACGCACACATTTGCACGTTTGGTTATGTAGTAGTAATAGGTTATTATTTTACGAGCGTTCTATGGAGTGTCCGAGGTGTGCCCTTGGTGTAATTTGCCTCAGGTATTTACTAGCAAATATGTCCCTTGCGGGTCCGTTTTGGCGCAACATTGGTGGGTTCCCCGGTCGGTATGAGGCCCGCGAAGTTGTTCTGTTGCTTCACCTGAGTATCTTTGCACATGTCCGTGATGACGACACGCTTGAGGCCGGCGGCCGAGTCCTCGGGCTCCTTCGACTCGGGTATGGAATTCGCGAGCGACTCCAGCGACGTCGCCGTCGATTGCACCTGGAAAGATCACACGAATCTGTCAATATCACTACATAGTATAACCACAGATACTGGGGGCTATTTGGAAGGAAAATGCACTAAACTAAAAAGGCCACTAAGCCATCTAAACGTCATAATGACGTCATCTTAGTTGTTGATAACAACTAAAATGACGTCAATATGACGTTTAGAGACCTTAGTTGCTTTTTTAGTTTCCTGAGTTCTAAGAAATAACAACAGAATGACGTCATGTAAAAGTGCCATCAAATGCTGTCTTTTTTTGCATAAAATTGACTTTATAAAATATATCTGCTGGAAATATACAATTATGAGAATGTCAAGCCATTTTGTACATAATGCTTCAACTTAAGACTTGTTCCTAGATTTATTGGATTACCTTGGTCACAAGCCTATTGTGCCTCTGCCACCCTGTATGGAAAAAGAGTGACGCTTTGGCATGTTATGTATCGAAAGTTAAGATTCGATCCCAAGTTTGTAAGACAAAGGTGTCGATACTTTGCAGCATCGTGGAATCGTGTATGGTCCGGGACATACCTTTGATTTTTCCGTCTTCTGTAATCTACTTTGGGATCTTTTGTTCTGCGTAAACCATAAGCAGACAAATGGCGAGCACGCTTCTATTATTAAAATAAAAACAACTCTGGCACTCAGTTTAAGATTGTTGTTTTTAACAATAGATAAGCGTGCTGGACCACCCTTTCACATCACACCCTTTGTCCGGTAATAGTTTACCCAGAACAAAAGATCGCAGATTAGATTACAGAGGGATCAAACGGTCTGCAGACTGTGGAGGTCTGGTTTACATGTACAATCGGGCCATCTTGGTGGATGTGGAAGTGAATGTTTCCTTGCACACAGTGGATCCACAGGCGTTGTGATTGTGTGCGTCGACAGCACACTGAAGCACATCACACTTTGACGCACACACAGAAGTCTGGAGAGGCTATACCTGTATGCGCTCCCGCACGGTGAGGTCGAGGTAGGGCCGCGGGGCGGGCGGGGCGGGCGGCTCGGGCGGCGGGAGGGTCCCGGAGCCGCGCGACGAGGTGGAGGCGGCGGATGCGGTGGGGGACAGCGCGGGCGCGGGGGGCTCCTCCCGCGCGGCCAGGGCGATCACGTCGCGCTGCGACTCGCGCGCCTCCATCAGGAATATGCTCTCCTGGTAGCAGGGGGCAGGGTTACGGTGGACGCACACCTAGACGCGCCGCAGGAGCCGCACGCTCCGCAGTCATTGCATTTTATAAATCTTTATATGAAATCGTATGCCGCACAATCCGCGCCGCTCGAATCGAATTTCAGTAAAATGCTGTAGGTATACTTATTCCAACAGCAGCGCTTGCGGATGACGTCATCAGCGCATTCGAAGCGTGCGGCGTACGTGCATACAGGCGACACACTGTGCATGCGATGCGTTCGGATCCTGCGGCGCGTTCGGCGCGTATGAGAATGCGATGACTGCAGCGCGTGCGGCTCCTGCAGCGCGTACACCTTGAGCCGCCGCTCGTTTCAACGGTCGGGTCAGCGCCTAGACTATAGGGTATTAACGGCGCCCATAGACCTCGTCCAGAGTGAGCGCTTGCGCGGCGGCGGCGGCCGCGAAATATCGAACATATGAATCCGCCGCTTGCGTTCATACTGTAGTGACTAAGGCGGGTGTGTGTGGCTGAAGTGCGGTCCCGCCCCGCCGCACCCGTCTTAGGCCCAAGTAAGCGCGCATTCACTCGGCTAACATTAACCGACTTATTTTGATATCCTTGGTTACACGCTGCTCCATACAATACAGGTCTTCCTAGTGTATGGATCAACGAGACCACATAAATGATATAATTTAAAATACAACTTAAGAAATGCTAATTTAATTTACTTATGAAAATAAACATTCATTCATTCAATTGTACGACACCAATAACTTCTTATTTTTTACGGATCATCACTGAGTGATCATCACTGATTTAGCCAATAAGCCCGCTGGCCATAGATAGGGTATCAAATCAACGTCGTGCAAACCGCGGGGTAGAGGGGGTGGGTGGGCAGGGACGAGGTGCGACGTGCTCGCTCGCACTCCTCCCGCCATACCCCTCGCTTCTCCCCTGAAACCGTCTTACCTCGTCCCTGCCCATTTACCCCCGTGAGGTGGGGTCTGCACGACGTTCAATACCCTATCCCCCTTAAACTGTAAGGGATTTCTGACACTTCGGAGAAAGTAACATCTTTCTCCTAATCGCACAATTTTCGCCATACGACGACCAAGTGCGAGTCAAACTGTAGGTGCCGCCATCCACGACGACGCGTGGCGTAGCTATTTGCATCTTTGTCTTTCATCGGGGCACTCTGCTGAAAGATAAAGATGCAAATAGCTACGTCACGCGTCATCGTGGATGGCGTCACCTAATCACTTCTATATACAAATCAGCTGACCGCCGCCCGGACCAAACCGTATGGAGCAATGAAAAATAAAGTTGCTCTGATCAAATCGGCTTCATAGTAAAAATTCTCAGAATGGTCTCCCTAACAACCCCCTAAAATATGACTACAGTCTATTCGTGATAAGAATGCAGTGAAATTTAAATTTGTTAACACACACTCACAGGACAGGACAAAACCTTCGCGTTCGAAAGTTTGCCTTCAACTGGTCACTGTGAACTTGGCTTGATAATTGGAAACGATTTGATTGGTTACGGGGCGTGGCTAGGCCGCCGGACAGTGATGACTTTACTGCATTCTTATCACGAATAGACTATACACCCTTCTGTTAGACCCTGTATTCGAATCACATTTCTACGGGGGCTGTACTAACAATCGCCTCGTGGTACCTTGATGTCCTTAGTGGTGTACTGATCCAGCTTGTCATAGATGACTGCGTGCAAGCCCATCTCCTTCAGCTTCTTGATGGTGTTCTTGTCGTTGTTGTCCTCGCCCCAGCAGAATATCACGAGACCCACGTCTGTGGCCAGCTTCATCTGGATCGATTGGAACACAATCTTTGAATCTCAGGTAGTTTGTATGTAAATATTTCTTTATATTTATTAGTTTATTAATAGTTATATCACAGATACTATAATATTATACTAATACAGATAGACCACCTAGAACAAAATATGACACCGGCGTAAACTGAGATGATACACGCTTTCGGCCACCACGCAGCGCGACCAGCAACGCCGCCGCCGCCGCCATTACAGACCGCGGAGAAGTGAAAAATAAAGTTGCTCTGATAAAATCGGTTTCATAATGAAAGTTGGTCAGAATGATGTCCCTAACAAAGTAGTTTCTCATTTTGCGTTAATTCATTTACACCTTGTATAGCAGCTAGTTAATTTCAGTCGGGTTAGCCACCAGCCCGCCCGACCTTCCTACCCAGAGACTAGTGCTCCCTGTTCCTAACCCTCCATCAACTCGACAGAAATTTAGAGTATGGCTCATTCTTAACACAGGGTGCTCATCCCATACAAATTAAAATTAGTAACCCTTCGTAAAAAAGAGATGGCGTGAGGAGTAAGATTTGTACTTTAAACGCCATGATTTCAGTTAACATACTTCTAGGTGGCGCTAATCTTAGAATAAATCCTATATATCTTAACGCCATCTCGTGGTATTTGCAATTTTTCGACGGTGCTGCACCAAGCGATAATGGACTCGATCTAAAGAAGCTTCCGCAGTATCTCAGTTTACGCCGGTGTCATATTTTGTTCTAGCTGGTCTATCAGTATTAGTATAATAATTATATGTAGTATCTGTACTAGTATTCTCGTTAAGGCCCGTGCCCCTCGGTGGGCACATTAATGGGCTACATATTATTATTATTTACTAAGAAAACATAATAAAAAAATTGTCACGTCATTTCCTACACGGGGTGGCAGGGGCACAACTATTGTTCTGTGGCCACCACCGTGACCACGTTTGGCCATGTATTCAGTATCTATGACATTTTGCGTCACAGGGAGCGAGCCCATCGCCCTTTTGACGCTCGCTTATCGCCGTTTACTAATTTTATTTACAAATATTACAGTAATAAATAATTTTGATTTGATTTTCGATTATTTTCAGTTCATTATAAAGGGCAAGACATTCACAACAAGATAGTCAGACACGAATCAGAGCCATGAACTAAAATAGCGAGCACATAATTATTGTTCAGTGTCCTCTAGACTTCTACAAGTGATTAGTTCCAAAGAAAAATAAACTATACGTTATTTATGTCACGAGTAGTAACGCTACTCACGACTATATGATATGACGCACAAAGCAAGCATTATGTATTGAGTTCGTTGTGTAGACAGCCGTTTATCAGTATTGTAATGTTTATCATTCTTTACCATTTACAGAAGTATTATTACATACACTACAGGGCGTAGTCATATTTTAGGGGGTTGTTAGGGAGACCATTCTGAGCAACTTTTACTATGAAACCGATTTGATCAGAGCAACTTTTTTTTCATTGCTCTATACGTTTTGCTCCGGGGTGGTCAGCTGATTTGTATAGAGAAGTGAAAATTAAAGTTGCTCTGATCAAATCGGTTTCATAGTGAAAGTTGCTCAGAATGATGTCCCTAACAACCCCCTAAAATATGACTACACCTTTCTGTTACACCCTGTATACACTACACATTCCTACATTTGCGGGGTCGAGGCTCGAGAGCAATTTGCTCACGTGAGCTCAGCCTTGGCCCATGTCTGTATCTGTCACAAGACCAACGAGTGCATATTATAAAGATTAGTCGCGTGACAAATCCGTGAGGGTCAAACTCGTTTTATGCAATAGCCTTACCCATTTATATGTCGGCGGCCGATCGTAGAATCGGGCACATCATGATGTGCCGTCAGTGCCCCGCCGTTTCATGATATGCCCAAGCAATTACTGGGCACATCATGATTTGGCGGGTTTTAACGAAAACATGTCTTTTTTAAAACATTTCTATTCAGCACTAAGTGATGTTTTTTGTGTTATAAATGTCAAACGAACACGAAGACTATTCGGGGGCTTCGCTGCGCTAGTCCCCTTTAGTCTTCACCTAAGCTACCGCAGTGTTTGACTTAAGAGATTTTATCGTTTCATGATATTTCACGTTTGGGCACATCATGATGTGCCCAATTCTACGATCGGCCGCCGACATATACATTCTGTCTGATAGAGTCAGCGTCTTATCTTATCGATAAGTATTGAATGGGTCTTCTCGTAGATAACATTCAATTATTCTGGTGGGCAATTCTAGCGCTATCGAGATCATCTCCATCGTCGAATAATCGACACAATTTTTCTAGTTCGTAAGGGTCTGTCTCTTTAACGATTTACTTTAAGGAAAAATGTTTTCAGGAACCTCAACTTCATTTTAAAGATCTATCTATAGACACCCCCACAACACATAATGGTTTGATGAAAAAAAAATATTTTTGGTTTCAGTTCCGGGGCGAACCCCGTAATTATTATTTTTTTGTATAAAAATCATCAAGCGGTTTACAGAATACATCTACTTACATACCAAGTTTCAACTGTGTAGTGCTAATAGTTTCGAAATAAAGTTGCTGTGACATACGGACGGACGAAGGGACAAATTCAAAAATATCAATATACTTACTGTTACCTGTCAATACATTTATGAAAATATCATGTATACCAGAAAAAACATAGGTTTATTTAAGACTTTAGGTCATAATCATAGTATTGGCACTAGAAATAGAAATAAGATTGCTATGCCCGCGTTCAGACTCAGTAAGGTTGCTCACTCTTTTATGGGAGTATGTGTTAGTTTTTATAATAAAATACCTAATGAAGCAACGGACCTACCAGAAAGGAGGTTCAAAAACTATGTCAAAAACGGCCTATTGAAGAAGTCATATTACAGTGTAAAAGAATATTTAGATGACAAAACTGCATGGTCTTTACCATCTCAGCGCACAGAAATCCAAAGAGGGGCGATGGACTGAGTCAGTACGTCTCTCCTCGGTGTATTTCCTTAGACTTAAGTAGAAATACATAACATTGTATTTTTAAGGCTCTGATATTTTAAAAGAGGTACGGGGGAGGTTTCTTGCCCTTCTTTGCTCCATCCCTAAGCCCACAACTTCCGAACGGGCGGTAGTATAGAAAAATATTAATATTATATTGACGTTGACTAAGTAATATGTATGATTTTATGGTCAATAAAAATTTTGAACTGAACTGAACTGACGGACAGACAGACAGACAGACAGACAGACTTGATGAAAAATAAGGGTTCCTTGTTTCTCTACGGAACCCTAAAAATAACTATAGTCATGCATGCATGACCCGCCTTATGACCAACCGAGATATCTCTCGTTTTCGATCGAAATAAAATATGAATCGAGATCTTTTCCGACTATGGAGATGATCACGATTGCGCGAGAGGGGTGCCAAGTCTGGTAAAAGTTCACATAATCACATTGCTATGTTAATGCTAGCTAGTTACAGCAAAAACAGGGCATTCTGGTACTTGAGTGTCAATTACCTACGCTGTACAACATGTTTGCTGCATCTGTATCAACATAGTTAACACTTTCATAGCTTAACAAGTCAGTACATAACAACGTCAAAATAAGGAGCGGAATGCCGATTTGACAACAGCGCAACTACCGCATAGCTATTAATGTGCAGCAGAATACCCATGTGGTTCTGTGACATTCCATATTCGATCAATGAATTACTATGTGGACAGTAGACTACCAATTTGTCAAAAACAAGTGGCATGATTCTCGCGCATTCGATACACGATATCTACACCTATATCGAGTGATTTTGTATGCGAATCTGTCAATATAGGTCTCGATATCCGTTTATCGAAGGCGCTAGAATCATGCTCCAGGTCTTTAACGGCCGAAATTAATAACCTATCCTCTATCCATAATCTGCAGATTTCAGATTGCTAGTGTCAATTTTGACATAAATCACATAGCGCAACTGTCAAATGTAACGCGTAATCTGCAGATCACGGATAGAGATAGGTTATTGAGATCGGCCGTTAATGATCAATGATTCATAATGTGTCTAGCAGACTTGACGCCCTGGGGGCCTGTGGTTTATTCATATTTATCTACGCTCATGTCATAAAGTTCGAATTACAAACTTGAAATCGAATTCATAATGACGTACTTTATAAACGCAATACAGAAATCAAATTAAAAAATAATAATTATAACACTACTTCCCGAACAAAACTTATGTTATTATTAAACTTTTTTCCATAATGATACAGTTCTACTTTTTTTGGGAAAGGCAAGGGTCTTGAAACCGTACAGGCAAGGTGTTGATAGTCTGTATCGTTGGAAAGTTTTTTTTTAGCTATAGTTGACAGCCAAACAGCCACTCAGTGTTTGATAAGTACTTGGAAGCGGGCAGGAAGATTTAAACAAAGAGGTTCATTGATCTGAGGTTTGATAATGTGCTCCGCGCATGCACTGTGGTATGCTGGGTTTTGGCGGCTTCAAAAAGTCAACGTTACGACGTGACAACGTTTTGTTGTGTCTAAGCACTGATTTATCTGGAAATATTGTTGTGTTTTAACTTTGATTTTTGCAGGAGAGACACTTAAGTACATATGAGAGTAGATAAAGTAGTGTATGAAACTGCACATAACTAGGTATTATGCAACAGATTCATAAACTACTATTTTCACATTGATATTATAGTTGTATACCTGTGTGGGGTCCCGTAGCAAGTCCTCTGTGTGGACGACGATTCCCAGAATATCTGAACTGATGGCATTTTGTACAGCCGCCGGAATCGACAGACATCTTGGGTCGCGATAAGGTTTATATTTGCTTGACACTCCCTGAAATACAGAATGTGTGAAGTACTTAAGGATCTATTACACTGCGCCCTAATTAGGGATGCTCGTTATTACACTACACCTAGTCAGGCGACTAATTAGGGTCAGGCAGACGGATAGACCGATTTGGAAAAATATTTTTTTGTTTGAAAGGGCCTTCCCATTGGTACTATGGACCACTAGGCCAGGATCTGATGATGGGATCCTGGAGAAATCGAGGAAACTCTTCAAATATTATAGGCAGACCTATAGTGATTTTTGTGTTTTTAGTAATAACTCGTGCATTTACTCACGGTAAGCATAATATTGTGATGCGGAACTGCTGATAAAGACCACATATGGCCACCTGAACTGCTCAATACAAGGTACAAATACAATGCGTGGCTGACGGGCAGGCAACGCATAGCCTAAACCGGTGGACCTAGAGCCATGAAACTTTGTACAGAGGTTCCTTAGTAGCGTGGGGTAGCACTGATATGGGATTTGAAAAAATTAAGTCCCCAATGGGGGAGGGGGGATAAGGGGTTACAGTTTGTAATAAACTAACCAAATAGGGTTTGTGGAAGTCGGTTATTTCTGAAGTTTACTTTTTGTTTCAATTATAAATATTTGAAATAAAAAATATAAAATCAACTAATGAATCCCCATCGGCAGTCAGTACGAACGGGAGCTGGGACGAGCTCGGCATGAGCGGACACCGGACTTGCACCTTTCCCAATGGCTGCCCATTCATAAATGTTTGATATGCATGATACGAGAATAACATATCCCGTTATACCGTAGCCGCTGAGACAATGCGATCCTAACACATGTACCTATATGTCCCTGTCTGCCCCGCGCTACTCGTGGGAGTGAGAATAGTGAGAGAGAAAAGTAGCGCGGGACAGACAGCGACATATAATATACATGTGGCAGGATCGGATTCTCTCAGCGGCCACGGTATAGTAATGAATTATTCACGATAAGTACCAATATAAATCTGTGTGGTACTTACAACAGTCAAGAACATAACAGGATATTTGTTTTGTTTGTAGCGCACCATAGTGCAGATATCCGGATTGAAACATGAAAACACTATACGACGGTCACCCGCATGCTGCAGTACCACTTCCAAAACCTGCAATATTTAAATAGACTACGCTAATATTTACTGAATTTAAAAAAGTGGCCAAGTGCGAGTCGGACTCGCCCATAAAGGGTTCTGTAGTAGCAAGTAATTATAAGACTGGATGTTTGTGTTGTAACTTTGTTTTTCATAGTGTTTGAAGACAAAGACCTATCTATAGATACTCCACACATATAGGTTTAATGTAAAAAAATATTTTGGTGTCAGTTCCATGTATGGGGAGCCCCCCCTTGATATTTATTTTTTTCACTTTTAGTATAAAAATCGTAAAGCGGTTCACAAAATACAGCTACCATACCAAGTTTCAACTGTGTAGTCCTAATAGTTTTGGAATAAAGTTGCTGTGACATAAGGACAGACAGACAGACAGACAGACAGACAGACAGACAGACAGACAGACAGACAGACAGACAGACAGACAGACAGACAGACAGACAGACAGACAGACAGACAGACAGACAGACAGACAGACAGACAGACAGACAGACAGACAGACAGACAGACAGACAGACAGACAGACAGACAGACAGACAGACAGACAGACAGACAGACAGACAGACAGACAGACAGACAGACAGACAGACAGACAGACAGACAGACAGACAGACAGACAGACAGACAGACAGACAGACAGACAGACAGACAGACAGACAGACAGACAGACAGACAGACAGACAGACAGACAGACAGACAGACAGACAGACAGACAGACAGACAGACAGACAGACAGACAGACAGACAGACAGACAGACAGACAGACAGAACTATAAGGGTTCCTTGTTTCTCTAACGGAACCCTAAAAATAGTATGTTATTTATTAAATATATAATAGCGTTTTTAAAATGTGCCAAACCCCATCCACCTACCACATATAAATCAAGTGAAATACCTTGTCAACATATGTGTTCATGTCAATTGGATTAGTAAGCTCAAATGAGCCATCGTTTAATTCCATTGTCCATTTCAATTCGACATTGAAGCCGACATGAGTATCAATGGATTTAAGAGCCTCTTCTAGAGTTGGGAAGGGCTGATGCTCTTCTAAGTCTTCGTTTTCAAAAACCAGAATATCATGACTGCGACCTTCAACCAAGTGGTACACCTGCAAAGAAATGAGGTGATATTTCATTAGCAGGTCATACTACTTTACAGTAACAGATAAATGCTAACGAATAATTGGAGTTGGATACTGATCCAGTCCTAATTATACATCAATGTACCTAAAGCCGAATTATTGGACCTGAATGACGCATGAAAAGCAGAAATAAAGGTACTAAACAGGAAACATGGGCAGTACCATAAAAGCAATTTTCGTCAAAGTTATTTGGAGCAGAGGATGTCCATTGTTAGGACAGTTATTTAGTATCATCCAGGGTCTTTATAGTTACACACTTAATGCTTGACGTCCGCAGTGGCAATCGGCACTGCACAAGGTTCAAATTCGTACACAATAACATAACTGATCGCCACCGCGGAAGCGAGCTGAACGCGTTGGTTTGGTCCAGCATAAATAACCATAACTAATTAACTATATGTACTCCGAAAAATGAAGGGGTGTTTAATGGTTGTCTTGTAATAGACTATCTATATGTCGCAGTAAGATAGTAGGTAATAGCCGTGATATGATCATATCCTTAGTGATAAAATTATGTGCCGTGATACAGTAATGAGGAACTGTTTCATTACTATCATACTGCATACTAGGGATATGATTATGATACGAGTACAGTCTAGTTATATAATCATCTCACTAGACTGATCTAGTTAGATAGTCATGCATGATTGTCATAATGATTTCCGCACCGATATGTGCGAGGTGGGGGGCGGGGTGATGCGGGCGACGCGCGCGGGCGGCAGACGGTGCTGGCAGACGGTGCTTGTTCGGAGACTTGACTCTTCACGGGGTGGTGGCCGGTGTTTCTGTGCACTTCCAAAATATTCTTCGGAAGGCACCACTTTTATTAGAGGATCTGTGTTGGCATTTCGTTTTAATACTAAATGTTTTTTGTCCGATACTTGCATTGCATGACATCATGAACAACCGGTATCCAAACCTGGTGCCGCTTTGTACTTTTCTGCGTCCACTCAGGTTTTTGACGTGATATGATAACGTCTTATAAATCGATTAACACCGGCTGCAAGTTCGAAAAAGTGTCACGTTCCGCCTGGCACCGACGACGCCGCAATAGCAGGCAGTAACTGGGCAGGTGGCCGAGGCGTATAGTCCGTATAGTAGTCAAGATTCAACAGCTCGGAGGGTCCTGAGTTCAATTCAAACCCACAGGGCGGCTTACTTTTGTGTTTTTAATTTTGTTTACATTTTAGTATTGAGGTTGCGCAATTCCTCGAGGTTTAATTGTTAAGGCGTCCCTTCTTTAGTGTGAGCCAAGAGCCCGCCTTTAGTTTTAATTATTTAAGATTTAGACTGAGATGATTCCTTTCCATCATGGGTTTGCTGGAAGAAATCTCTTGAAAGAGATAAGCTCGCCTTTGTAATGTTATTTCCATTTTAAATTGTTAATGTATTTTGTGTGCAATAAAGTATTTGTATTTAAGTCGGTACCTAGGTAAGTAATAAATAACTTACCTACCGACTTTGGGGATTCCATCAGCCAGATTAATATCAAAAACAAACTCAAATCATACTTTTTATCAAAATTGGAAAGAGATACATTATAGTTCTTGAGAAATGTATGCCTATTGAATATTGAATCTTTTGTCCATACAATAGTAATATGTAATTGATTTATTAATTAATTGAATAGGTATTTAAATTACGTTATGATATGAATTAGATAGATACTTATACTATAATTAATGAGTAGATCACACCACACCCAAAACCCAGTGGTTTAAGTGGTGTTCTGATGTAACTTACCAAGTTAAATTATTGTGTAATTAAATAAAATAAATAAATAAATAAATTTAGACTGTAATTAGACTATGTGCCTACATTGTTGCCCCTTCCCCCGCTTCCGAGTTAAGAACCGGATTCACCACATTGGCACAAATTTCGTATGAATTGAGTAAGTACGGCAAAAATAATTTTGCCAGAGGCAATTATACGATGATCGACTCCCTCGGGAGTAGAGTAAAAGGGCTGAATGCGCGCAGATACTAAACTGATTTTATTATTAGAAATACTTAGCTTATATATAAATATGTACAAACTTACGTGGTAAAAATAGAAATACGTTATCTGTGAGGGTCGACAACTTATCTAAATAAAACGTGGAAATATGACTAACAATGTCGACCGGCACAGATACTCCCCCCTTTAAGGGAAGAAATAAATTGTATAACAACAGAAAACATTAAAAAGAGAAAATAAACCTTAAACGAAATCAATGTAACTATAAATAATGACACCCTAACGAAATCTTAGGTAAATCTTATACACATTTAAATAATATAGGTACTAACTACAGGCTAGGCGAATTCTTCATAAGTTAAAAAAATATAGGAACAAATGCTAAAAAGAGAATGTACGCTATCAAACCCTACATAAATTATCACGATATAATACACACACACACAGGCTATAGGCAACACCTACAAAAAATATTATGAGGAATATACTACACTAGTTAAAACCCGCCTAGGGTTAAAATTATTATTGGGAAAACAACATAATATTTACATACAGGGAAATTACATAACACATACACAATACTAAAATAAATTAGGATAAAAGGTAACAAACACTTGAAAACGGGGCTTCGCGGTTGGGAAAAACAGCTTTCATTGCGACACTGGACTGGGAGAGATCCGCAGGATAGCCTTCAGGAGTCAATGAGTTAACATTTTGTCATGCACGTCGTTGAAGTTGATTCGTCACTGTTTGTTTATAATTGCGACCATACCTAGACGAGGACGATTGAGCTGAATCAGCGTCAGCGTAAATCGGCGTAACCTTGGCTTGTAGGCAGTCGATGACTTCAATATGTGCTCTACACTCTGAGCGAAATTGTAGTTGTCGATTGGTGAAATTGTGTGCTTAAAAACCTTGGGATTTGGCAACATAAGGCACATCTTGTACACAAATCGTTTATATTTTGGTTCAGTGAATTTTCTTCATGCGATGTTCTTCCTGGATGACTTATTTTGTGAATTGTATCGATAAATTGTTCGATATTCTGCAGGTGCGGTTTTCTATGTCTTCATGTCGCGTGAACTTGAAAAACTGCTTGCTGCGATGATATTTGCCGACGCGGTTTGTTGTTTCTGCTGGAGCGAGCTTCATTTTTGATGATTCCGTGGTCAGCTATATTACGGGTTCATTGTACTTGCTTACGCGCGGCAATTTATCGATCTTCTTGGGTTCGTTCTTGAAAACTAGCTGGCTGGAGTTCTGTTGAGTGGTTTGAAATGCTCAAACCATAGTCGGAGCTTGTCCTTCCAGAAATTTGCTTGGTCTTCCGAAGTGGCAGCACAGGGAACTTGCTTCACGGCTGAATCCATGCTGCTTTACCGAAGGTTGCTTGATGTTCAATCGTCGGGTCACCACTTTGCCAGAGGCAATTATATGATGATCGACTCCCTCGGGAGTAGAGTAAAAGAGCTGAATGCGCGCAGATACTAAACTGATTTTATTATTAGAAATACTTAGCTTATATATAAATATGTACAAACTTACGTGGTAAAAATAGAAATACGTTATCTGTGAGGGTCGACAACTTATCTAAATAAAACGTGGAAATATGACTAACAATGTCGACCGGCACAATAATGAATTAGGTATATTTCAGCGTTTTCCAATACTCAACCCCTAAAGAGGGTTTTTATATTTTATTTATTTATTCAAAAAGTTTAACAATACATGATAATTCAAGATAACATCAGCGGAAACCTAATCAGGTTTATCTGCTGAATTATCTGGTAAAATTAAAAAATTAAAAATTATATATAAAAAACGCAAAGGCCAAATCGTTAGGGCTGGGAACTTCGACGTTATCACGTAAAATTATCGTCCGATAAACCGACTTCAGACAACCAATTTTCGTCCCTCCCAATTTGAGTCGGCGAATTTTCTCTTCGAAACGCCGTCACGAACTATTTTTTTCATCATTATCCATAGTTTAATGAAACGATAGTCTTTAGTAGGTAACAGATTTTAAAACGATGAAACAAAATTACGAAAGTCTATTTACTTTCGATTTTTGAAACGTACGTATTCACCGCGAGATCTCCGAGCCCCCCCCGCATCACCCCGCCCCCTTACCTAGCACATCGATACGAAAATCGACAGTTCATATCTATCTAACTAGATCAGTCTAGTGAGATGCCTATACAACTAGACTGCACTCGTATCATAATCATATGCCTAGTATGGTAGTAATGAACTGGTTCCTCATTACTATATCCCGGCACATGATTATATCACTAGGGATCATAATATCACGGCTATTACTATCTTACCGTGACATATTCATACAATGGCTAGTTGATATTGTAGAACTGAATTGATTTGATGTTAGACATACTTGGCTTGGTTGCATGCATATATTGAATAGATACCTGTTATTGTGAGGGCTCATTTAGAAATTTGTTTAAGTATTTACCTATTTGATGGAGTGTTTCTTAGTCACCGTAATTTATACCTTCAGTTTCTGCAGGTGTTCTAATGTCAAATCTTTAACTGGCAGCTCCAACATTTCACAGAAATCCAACTCTCTCTTCTTCTTCATAGAAATGCAGACATGGAAGTCATGGTAGATCACCGGGACCAGATCTTTGCTGAGCTGCACATCAAACTCCAGGAGGTCAGCACCACTTGCTGCCGCTTTTTTTAGGGAAAATATGGTGTTCTCACGAATAGAGTTTCCGCTGGAAATTAAAAATAATTATTATTTCCAATAAAATATCTACATATTTTCATTAGCTACCAATATAGGTTACTTTGTAATGAAATGTACTTATTACAAAACTTACCCTTTGGTTTTGAAGCTGGCTCCTAAACCCCGGTGTCCTACTTCAAGGCCGGTCCAATGAGGGTCCCAGTGCTTGGCATATGACACTTTCAAATCACAGAGCTTTAACTCCATGGGCTTAATAACCAAGTATTCCATGTTGACCAAGCCTAGTGGTCTGTGCTTCACATTACAAGTGACAGGCAACTGTAAAGTGCCCTCTGAACTCCTAAACATGTTTGGCAACACATAAGTATAGCCAATATGGCACGGTGGATCTGTAGTGGCAGCTCGTTTGCTATATGCATAGAAATCCACAAGGTATGCTATATCATCAAAGTTCAGGACTGTTACATTTATAATCATCACATCATTTAATTTGTATTCCCTACCAAATTGTTCCTGAGGTTTTAATGTACAGGCAGAGATTTCACAATCTATTGAAGATACTTCAACAGTAGTTCCAGGTGGGATGGCTGAATCTGTTTCCAAGGATGTGTGGTCCATGCTGTGGGATGATTCATCAGGATTCATCTCTGCATTAAAAGAGAGCTTCACAGGAGTCACTTTGACATTTATAGGTCTGCCAGCCAGACGGGATAGCAATTTCAAGGGGTTATTTATTAATTTGAATTGTACTAATGTGTGTTGTGTTAGCCAGCCTCTGTTGGTTCTGTTTTGACCACCATACTCTCCAAATATATCGCGGGTTGGGTGTAGATCCATCTCCTTGACTTCGCGTGGATGTATGTTTGTCTCCCACAGCCGAATTACATTGATATTGGTCTCCAGATTGTAAGTGCAGATGGCGTAACGATACTGTATGTCAATATCGTTGGGAAACGTGAAAGTCTTTGTCCAGATGTTATTCTCCACATCTTGGTCTAGAGGCACAAGCTTATTATAATCCCACTCACCGAGCATGGGAATGCTTCCAGTTATAAAGACTTTTTCTTGTGCCTCCAAAAAATCGTTGACCGTTACTGAGAATTTCCACTCACGGGTTAGAATTTTTTGTTGTTCTGTTACGTCTGTCGACATTTTTTTTGGCTCTAATTTCGGTTTATTTGCTTTGTGAGCATGATCATCTAGGAAAAACCAACGTTGCATTTTTGTTAAAAGGTATCCTGAAGCACGCACAATGACCACATTTGTTGCTATAATAGTACGAAGAAAACCATTATTTATCACAAAAAACACTTGCTATCTTTGAGATGGATTTGAACAAATTGAATATTGAATTTTTGGCAGGCAGAACGCAGCAGGCAGACAGCTGTCAACAAGTGTCATTGTCATTGTCAACAAACAAACTGCGCATTTTGTTCCGATTTTATCTAAGTATCTTGATCTAAAAATATCTATATCCTACAACAGTCGATATTTACCTAAACAGCAACAGTTAAATAGGGGATGGGACTTTACGTTATTTGCTAGCGATCAATTTATAGTAAGTAAGTATAGGTATAGGTAAATCCTATAGGAACATATGGTTACGTACGAGGGTTGTACTTTATTGGCAAATAGTGACGTGCTACACTTATCGTAATACAAGTTATCGATCTTGACTCGAAACATATAATAGAATATTGAAAGACATCGAAAGAACAAGAAAAAATATGGATGAAGATTGGGAATGTGACGTACGATTCGACCAATCTACCCAGGAACTGATTATAAATCTACAAGACTGCTCCAGCGAGTCCGAATCAGACTTTGATGATGGTGATTTGGGCTGTGAATTGATTTAACAAGAATAAAAACATGTTACAATATCCTTTTGTTTGATTTGCTAGATACATTCAGAAACTTTAGTTAGAATATCGATAATTTGTATCGACATTACCCCCATGCCTAGTAAAGTCACAGTGACAAGCTGTCAGAGATCATCCTATGTTGGATGTTGGATACGTTGGATCTCGTTGGATAGTAGTTAGGGAGGCGAGGTAGCTAAATGGCGTAGGTAATTCGGTAGTGGCCACTAAGAATGAATCGGATGGATAAGAGTTTCTACTGATCAATCATGATAGGTAGATAAGAAAACACAAAATTTGTTATAAATAATTTAGATTATTCTTATTTTTAGAAAATAAATTTAGTAAAATTAGGCTCTTAGTCACGTGACCGCAAACGGTAAGTTACGTCATTCTGTTCCACAAAAACCGGAAACACGTAGTTGGTTGTTTACATTTCAGTAGAACCTCTTTAATAATCTGTGGCAGACTGGCAGAATGAAGCAGGTTACATACATTTGGGATTGTTCGTAAACTCCTTGTACAACTTCCAACGATCTTTGGCTGATGAGTGACGTTTACCGGGAGGACGCCAGCTCTACGCAACATAATACAACGAACCTGTCATCAACACAGACCTTTCGTTTCTCATTGGTCATCAAGCGTTAGTTCCAGCTGTCACGCCGCGGTAAAAGATCGCTGGAAAGCGTATAGTGCCACCACGATAACTAAAGAATGGAGCGAGGCGCCACCATCGACGCCAATTCAACAGCAGAGTTGCATTGACCTAATGCACTACATTAGCTCAGCCGAAGTGACGTTTTCATAGTGGCGTCTTTGGCCGTTCTCTAGCTAACGTGGTATTTTGTCAAGTTCATCTAAGATTAACAGTAAGTTACAACCCGGTCAAATAGAAATGGGGTCTGGTGGGCGTGGCACGACTACTTCCCTCTTGCTCATATTATATCGCTGTCTATACTCACACGTACCGGTACGGACAGCATAGACATTAAACTAATTTATTGTAAAATACTGACTTGAAAATCGCAATGCGGTCAAGCCCTTATTCAAATTTAACACTACGGACCAAAGATAATATAATCGGACCGCGCCGACAACAATGATCTGTTGTTCTGTGGTCTGTAGCGTCTTGTCCGCCATGACACTCTACTTTACTCACTCACTTCACGTTTCGTCTTGCGACTCGAGTGTGCTAACGTTTTGCGATTTGTTTTTGTGCCCTTACGATTATTATTGTTGAGTTTTGTTATTGTTACGTTTGTTTTTCTTGATTCTTGTTATCATAGTGTAGTAATATTGCGCTATGCCTAATAAGCGTGGAAAAAAGCTAAAAAGCGATGCACGAAGGATTGTGTATAACGTCATTCAATATTTTGAAGAGGAAAAAAAATCTAAGCGTTATCACCCATATGAGTACGCTCATGCACGAGCTCAAATGGCTACGGGGCTCGGAAAGATGACAATAACGAGAATAAAACAAGAAGGTAAGCACTGGTTGTATTTTGGGGTTGGTTTTGTTTTTATATCGTTCCGGATGAATTTGATTAAAATGAGGTGTTTAATGGATAGATAGCAGTCACTTTTCATACCAAAGTGCTTTTCTTTTTGCGCGGAAATGCATAGGTTTTCTGGAAATCCAAAATAAAAATTGCGAAATTTTGGTGAACGAAACGTATTTTGCTACGAAAATCGGCAAAACGAAACGTCAAAAGTACCATTCACAGACAAAATTATCGTTTATTCCCATTTGTTCTCAACCCGGTGTCCCCATAGGGACATATTGGACAAAAAAATCCCATTTGTCCCCAGTGGTGACAATCGAAACTTTTTAAACCCCAGTAGTTCCGTTGGATGCAGTTCATTGCGTGTTGTCGTACTCAGTGTTAAAACTGTCATAATATCTTGGAAACTACTCGTCCTAGACCACTGGTTTGTATGGAGATGTGACAGCTCTTGATGAGATCTTCATTTTGGATGACAGCTGTCAAACTTAAAACTGTCATATCTCGGAAACTACTCATCCTAGACCACTGGTTTGTATGGAGATGTGACAGCTCTTGATGAGATCTTCATGTTGGATGACAGCTGTCAAACTTAAAATTGTCACTAAAAACTTGTATGCAAGCTGCAAGTTGAACAAAATCGTGTTTCCAATTCAAATTACTTGCACACAAGTGTGACGTCATACATGCATGCAAGACTTGCATAATGGAGTCGCGCCTTTAGACACCATTTGAATGGGCCAGTGACTGCCATCGAGCTATTTATTATTTTGGTTCAAATAGGAAACAATGGTATTTTTATACCTTTTTTATTGCAGGTCAACATGCTGCTGAGCAAGGTGGAGAAATTAAAACGCCATCCAAAGGCCAAAAAGGTTTATTTAACACAAGGGTGCATGTGGACAACTTTATGCGAACGGCGATTAGAGGTATTATAACATCTATTTACGATGTACGCAAGGAAGTTCCCACACTAAAGAAAGTACTGGCTTCTGCCCGTCAAGACCTACTAACTTTCAGGGATCGCGCAACACTCTGAGAAAAATCATGGTAAACGACTTGGGCTTTCAATTTAAAAAATGTCGACAAAATCGAAAGGCTTTAATAGAACGCAGCAATATCGTGGCATGGAGGATAAAATACCTCAGGAAAATTCGAGCAAATGACGCTTTGGGTGCTGACAAAAGGCCTGTCATATACACTGATGAAACATGGATTCACTCACACTATACTGTGTCCAAGTGTTGGCAGTCAGTTACGGATAAGGGTGTCAGAAAAAATGACAGCCCTGGCCAAAGATGGATTATCGTCCACGCTGGTTCAGAAAAAGGGTTTGTGCCAGGAGCTGACCTTCTATTCAAGGCCAAGACCAAAACCGGTGATTACCATGATCAAATGGATGGCAACAATTTTTTAAAATATATTGAGGAAAAGCTTATCCCAAACATCCCACAAAAAAGTATTGTGGTAATGGACAACGCACCCTATCACAGTATGCAAACCAACAAAGCACCATCATCTGCCACCCGGAAGGCAGATATTAAAGAATGGCTCCGTGAACATGGAATAGAATTCGACGACTCACTAACCAAGCCGGAATTGCTTGAGATTGTAAAAAAAAATAAACCTGAAAAAACTTATATAATTGATGAGTTATTTGCAAAGCACGGACATGAGGTTTTGAGGATTCCTCCATACAATTGTGACTTGAACCCAATAGAATATGTGTGGAACCTCATAAAGCAGAGGGTGGCGGAAAAAAATGTGGACCAGCTTGAATCAAGGATTGAAGGAATGACAAGAGATGCAATTGCCTCAATAACAGAAAATGATTGGGCCAAGGAAGTAAATCACGTAAAACGCCTGGAACAGAAATACTGGGACAGGGATGTGGGGTGTGAAAAGGAAATCGAAGATCTTATAATAAACCTTGGTGTAGAGAGTGACACAGACGATGAAGATGATGGAGAATCTTCTGAAGGAGATATCTCTGGTATCGATGAAATAGACGAAGAAGAAGCTGGACCTTCAACAGCATAATTATTTTTACATATATTAATAAATAATAATAAATAAAACTGTATTTTTTGTGCTGACCATACGAGCGTTCTGGACCCCACCCACCAGACCCCATCTCTATTTGACCAATTTTTACATATTTTAATATATAATAATAAATAAAACTGTATTTTTTATGCTGACCATACGAGCGTTTTGGGCCCCGCCCACCAGACCCCATCTCTATTTGACCGGGTAATAGAAAGATGGAATCAGGATTTAGCAAAGCAAATAGTGGTAATTTACCCAAACTAGACGCCGCCGTTATGATTGGCAGATTTTTTGCTTCATCAAATAGTGACTTTTGCTCATCGGAATTTCGCAATGTTAAAACTTCGATGTAAGTATTTACAAGTGTTAAGGTGGAAAGTGTTGGGCTTTTTACTTTTTAACCGACTTCCCAAAGGAGGAGGTTTACAATTCATCCGGATATATTTTTTTTATGTCTGCACCCCGATAGCGCCTAAACGGATGGACCGATTTGAAAAATTATTTTTTTGTTTGAAAGGGTTTACCTTCCCATTGGTCCCATCTTCATCTGATGATGGGATCCTGAAGAAATCGAGGGAACTCTTCAAATATTATAGGCAGACCTATAGTGATTTTTATGTTTTTCATAATAACTCATGCAAATGCACATGGTAAGCATAATATTGTGATGCGGAACTGCTGATGTAGACCACATATGGCCACCAGATCTGCTCAATACTAGGTACAAATACAATGTGTGGCTGACGGGCAGGCAACGCATAGCCTAAACCGGTGGACCTAGAGCCATGAAACTTTGTACAGGGGTTCCTTAGCAGCGTGGGGTAGCACTGATATGGGATTTGACAAAATTAATTCCCCAAGGGGAGGGGGATAAGGGGTTACAGTTTGTATTAAACACAATCTAATCAAATAGGGTTTGTGGAAGTCGGTTTTTTCTAAAGTTTACTTTTTGTTTCAATTATATTACTTCTAACCGAGGTATGTACTTACAAAAGAGATCGTATGAAATACTTACATCAAAATGATCTTCACAAAAAGTCATTCTTGTAATTGTTGATAAGGTTTGAAAATCATTCCGCCTAGTTTTAGCCACATTTGTCTTGTTTTCTCTACGCGGGGAACACGAATAAATAATTTTTTTGGTGTTTTTATTGATGTGCTTTCACACAGGGCCACTATTACAGCACTTGTAATACGATGAATTCATTTTTAACTGGAAATAATCGACCACTGCCATTCACAACAATGATTATTTGCAACTCCGTAACGTCACTCAAGACGCCATTACGGAATTGACCGTTTCCGAAGTGAATTTGAATTGGTTTTTGAAAACGCAAAATACACAATATAAATAGTGTACTTTTGTTGAAATAATACTTTCTTGGTTTCAATCAGATAATAAAGTATGGCATTAACTAATGTTCCCAATGGAGGCCACTAGCGTATTCAACGGCGCCGTCGAGACCTATCAAAATCGAAAGATAAAATAATTTCGAAAAGAAAAGCTCGTATGGTAAAAACCATTTTAGCGGTGGGTTTGGCGTGTACGGTTTTTCAAAAATGTTAAAAAAAAAAATATACGCGTGTAGCACCGTACACGTGTTAGAAGTAAAACTTCTGTAGCTAGATCATTAAGTGGTACCTATACTATACACCTATACCTAACCTACCTATACTAAAAGAGATTTAAATTTCCAATTTTGAGATCCAATCTCTGCTTCAAGTTACTTTTAAGTTTCAGACGTCCGATTATTTGAAATGATTTTATACTTGTACTTACTTTTAATACGTCATGTCATTTATTTCCCACCATTCCTTATCTACAATTTGTCGCGCTCGTGGTGATATACTTAACTCATTCAATAGTGTCACTACTATTTGCATCTCGCTCAGATTATATACCATCTGACGTCACGTCTTTAAGCCGTCTCGCTCAAATGTATGCATTGCTTTGCTTGTCTCTGTGCCCAGTCCCTTTATATAATTGATCGAGTACGTATTTTCAACTATTCCAAGTTAATGTGTACCTGCGGGGCTACCATAAGGCTTGCCACTCACCTCAGTCGCGCAGATAAATGACAAAGAAGATGGCTAAATAAATATATGGACGACTGCCCCAGACATGTACAAAGACTTCTCAACAGCCAATAGCATTTAAATATTCATTCATAAATTTAATTTACTGCGTCTGTATTTAGTTTGTAGAACTTGAAGAAAAAAAATATTAAATATAGGTAAATAAGAGTTGTTACTCAATACTCCGTGATTCCAATATGATTCCGTGACCTTTGCCGTCGCTAGAAATAAGCACCATTTTGCAATAACATGCAACATAACGCCATCTAGCCACTCCTCTGGAAACCTCCTGTTTTCAACAGTTTTGCTAGTTGGCAATTATGTTGCATGTTATTTTTAACGATGGCAAAAGTCACTAATCAATGGCGGAATCATAGAGTATGAAGTGACAACTCTTAATTATTTAATCATTTCCTTCAAGTTCTACAAACTAACTAAAGACGCAGTAATTTATGAGAGAATATTTAAATGCTATTAATTGGCTGTTGAGAAGTCTTTGTACATGTCTGGGGCAGTCATTTTGCCAAATTGCCAACTCCTTTCGCGTCTCAATGATGTTTCTCCATAAAATAGCGCGCATTCATTATGATATGACATTAAATTGTGACAAAATGCGTGGCTGCGGTGACTGGCGTGCCTTATGCTACCCCCGCTAACCTATACATACCTACTTTGCTAGGATTTTTTAGGGTTACTTCATCGCGAAGCGATGACGTAACTCTTATTTAATTTTATTCTTGACATTTCCTTAGTCCGCCATACGACATACCTCGATTTTTATATTTTACTTCAACATTATTGACTGGCATGAAGCATTAACTTTAAAATTACAAAAGCTTATTAAAATCAAAATCGTATAATTTCAACAGTTATAACAACAATTCAACTTTAAAATATGTATTACAAAAATTACATACAAACAAATAAGCGAAACAATAAGCCATTAAACTTATGGCTCTGTAAACTGTAGACCTCGCTTTGGCCGTTTACTACAGATAAACATTAAATAGGTAGGTATAACACGTACTTAGTAGCTAAACTGCTAATTTGTGACTTGAACTGCACTATATAATAAAAAGTGGCTTTAGAACAGTTCTAGGTACCTACTTATTGTTTTCAAGAAGTCTTAATGCAGCCATCCATCACATCGGAATTTGTTTGAAAACTAAATATCACATTTGGATGATTCTAAGTGACTTTATGCGATTACTAGCTGCCCGTTGCGCGACTACGCAGCGCGTTTTAGGTACCTATTCCATAGTTACCGGCCACAAAACGATTCGTTCATCATTTTAGAAATCCATATCGACCCGTATGTGACATTGATGAAACTCTTTTCTTACAAACTGTATGGATCGCATCGCACAGCTGTCAAACATAAGTTCCGGTTCCAACAAAGAGGTTGAACGAAGTAGTTTTTGGTCACGTCACTGGTTTTGCTTGCCCCAGCCAGCGGCGGCGGCGGCGGCGGCTCCATCTTGGCTATACCGGAAATCAAGAACTCGTGGAAGAATGCTTAAAATAATTTTTATTTGTTAACGTTTCATCAGGTTTTTCTCTCACTAATTAACATTCTTTATTGTACGGATGTATTATTATCTTATCTGATTAGTTAAAAACCGTATTGAAAATAGTTGCGGTTTTAAAAGTCTTCAGCCGACCCTGACGTCACCGATTCCAATTTCCGTTACATTTCTTAGCCACTCGTGATAGCACCCGGCTAGTAGCAAGTGAAAAGCAAATATATGAATAACCCACAGTTGAGAGGTTAAATAAATTTTACCCCCGTGCCCCAAGAAGTTTTACTTCAAAAACAGTTACTTGGGCATTATCGAGCGCGTCAGATAATCATACTACGTATGCCCCTCTGACAACAACGGAACTAATCTGCCGGTTTGCGTGGTGGGGGTAGGCATATAAAGTAGTCCAAAATGCAAAAAACAAAAATTACTCGAGCGCGTCAGATTTTCGGAAGGGGTGTTAAGTAGGCCCCAAGGAAGCTCCCTTTAAAAAAACTGACGATTTCGGCGTGACTATAAGTTAAGATGAATTTTTGAAAATGCATAGAAAAAAAGATTTTTTGAAATACTCGAGCGCGTCAGATTTTCATAGGGGAGGTTTATCTCGGTATCTTGAAAGCATATTTTCTTAATCTGACAAAAATGTTGGTGGGTTCTCTTAATCTGACCGAAAAAGGTTTTTTGGTTTCTTTTTTTTCCTTTCTTTCTCCTTGATAAAACGGGGAATTTAAGAATGACATTATAGCGATAGATACAACCAACGTAACTGTAGATGAAATGTAGTACGAATTGTATTATTTACTGTATAAAAAAATGAAATGATATAAAAATTGTGTTGTTATGTTTACATTTACATTTTTGCTCAATACAATTCATCTTCTTCTTCTTCACTGGAACTTTCATATTGTGGCTCTTCATCCACAATTCTTTCCTGCTGAGTGCCTGCAACATCCGTAACCATTATTTCTATTCAGTAATTTTGTTGAGAGAATATTATAGAAGTACAAAAATTTACCTGAATCAAGCGTCTCGTCATTGAGTTTGAGTTTTTATGATGCTTCAAGTCAAAAAGTTTTAACTTTGGACAAAAATGTAAAGACCTTTTTTGGGTAAAATAAAATTACCTTTTTTGTTTATTTAAACTTTTTTTTGTAAAATGTATCGTTCGCGACTTATATGCCGCAACGCGTTTTTCGTCGGAAGACGAAATAGCTCCTCCACACTTCCGGTCGATGCGGAAACCGGCAGATTTTGTATTTTTAGTAAGTTTTAGATTATATTCTTCAAAATTTTAAAAAATTAAACGCGCTCGAGAATGCGGGATTAACGTATTTTTTTACAAGTTCGCGACCCTATAACTCGGCGGCGTCAAGGACTTATCGTCAGATTAGTTAAATTTAGTCTTAAAACACTAAAATCAACCCCCAATATCTTAATCTGACGCGCTCGAGTATTTCAGACTATCGATTTATTTTTACTAATCTGATCGTCTGTCCTAGGCGCGCGTCACTACATATAGAGCTAAATACTTTACAAGGTTGTTCTATTAGGTCTAAGGTATCTCTCATATCTTAAACTGCCACGCTCGAGTATTACCGAAATTCCCCTATTCGCCTCCCTAACTATAGGGTATAGGGGAGAGAATTCTTTTACAAACCTATATGATTGGAAAATATCATCACCAAACACTTTTGTCGAGGGAATCGGAACTATGAAAATTTTTGTATAAATTTTGTATACAGCTGTCCATAACCGTACGATCTTTTGGCGCGCGGCGATCGGCGATCAGTTTAGTTTTTGTTCTGAGAATGAAACTCTTACTTTCGTTCGGTTACGTCACGAATTATTATAAAAACAAATAACCCGACTGCATTTTCTTTCAATACCTAACACATACAAACCTCGGT
>OY735255.1:11043854-11082739 GCA_963457715.1 Argyresthia albistria
AATGTCTTGGTGACATTGACTCTCTCAGTCTCATCAAGTTCGAAGTATTGGACTTCCTCTAACTCCGAGTCTGGTTTCCATTTGATGCTTTTCTTAGGTCCCTTCCTCTTGTGGTAGCAGAGTACTCCTTTCAGGCCGTTGACTGTCAACGTGTGTGACTCGGCCGTCTCCATGGGTTCGGCGGGAGTCTCTGCTAGGGCCTTCTTGAGGGTAGTTTTCCGTTTAGGCCTTGCCACGGGCGAGGTTTCTGGTTCCTTGTCTTCCGCGGTATCATTGTTGTCTGTGTCTTTGTCCTCTGCTTTCTCCTTGTCGTCGTCTTCGTCCTGTGTGTCCTGGTAGAACCTAGGCGGTACAGACTTCTCCCCGGTGGGGCTAGGGGGGGTGTGCTGGGGGGAGCCATCGGTTGGGTTCCCGTCCTTGGAGCCGCTGGTGCGTCGCTTCCGCTTCTTGGGCTCCTTCTTGTTGGTCGCTGACGCGTTCAACGCGTCCATGAACATGTCGCTCTCGAGTAACAGCACTGCTGTAAAAAAGAAAAAAAATATGTTAAAGCAGAGAAACTGAAAACAAAATACACAAAAATCATGTTTAGCGGGCCACACAGCTAATGCGTAATAATAATAAATATTTAAAATTATATTCTAGGGTGTAACAGAAAGGTGTAGTCATATTTTAGGGGCTTGTTAGGGACAAATCTGAACAGCTTTCACTACGAAAACGATTTGATCAGAGCAACTTTATTTTTCACTTCTCCATACTTTTTGCGCCGGGCGATCAGCCGATTTGTATGGAGAAGTGAAAAATAAAGTTGCTCTGAGCAAGTCGGTCTCATAGTGAAAGCTGTTCAGAGTGATGTTCCTAAAAAGCCCCTAAAATATGACTACACCTTTCTGTTACACCATATTATTATGATTTTAATTTGTTTCCACATAATATATGAAAAGCAAATTAAAATCATAGTTTATCAATGAAGTACGTAAGTATGTATAGTTCTATTTTAGTCCTTTTCGTATGGCTAGCCATAATTTGCCTGGTTAATTAGTCTGTAGAATTTCAATTTGCTCTCTCACGTACATTGGGCGTCTGAGAGGCCTGTCTACAAATTAATTAGCCAAGTTATATTGTAGTCAAATAAAACTATTTCAGCAGATTTCAAAAATATAATCAAATCCAATAAACAATTGGTCCACTGAAGGTACAACAGCACATAAGCCTAAAATGAATAATTTCAATGGGTTCCAATTCCAATCCAAAACATATCAGTTATAAGCATAAAATTATTAATTGGTAATTGATAAAATAGAACCTTGCCTAGCAGCTCATGGGGGCTAGAAACCAGCATGTTATTGTTATTTGGGTGTAACAGAAATAAAATTAGGGACATAATTCTGAACATAACAATTATGTTATATATGATAATTATTATCATGTCATGATAACAAATACGAAATAATTTCAGGTGAGTTATTAAGTTATTTTGACGACAGCGGTTTAACGTGTGAAAGTTGTTCAGAATGATATCAATGCACCGGATAATAATTCAATACACCCGTTTCCGTTACCTACATCCTGTAACATCAGAGAGTGATTTTCGTTGCTGAAGCATACTTCCAACCAGTCTACATATGCAAGCCTAATTATAACTGCTTTAGGGGGACTGGTTATTAACCCACATCGTAGCAACCTTGACCTACCAAGTTCAGTGTTATGTCAAGCATCATACTTCCACAAGACTTCTACTGCCTGATATATTCATTACTTAGCGGCGATAGTTACTTCATTGCATCAAACGAAGAGCCAACTTTCACTCGTTGAAATTGCGCAACCCTTACAAAATCTACGAGTACAGTAGGCAGCAACTAAAGCGTCACATGGACGGCTCTGGTGGCAGTTTCAATGAACAATTTAAATGATTGCAACATCAACTCATGTATGTTTGCAGTAATGCTTCGATGGTACAGTTACCTATAAGTATATATATGGATTTAGGTCAAGAATCCTGGCCGAGACCTACATTTCTGATTCAGGAATTGAACCACGATTCTCTCGATGGATTGCTCGACGTCTTGGAATCTAAGTAGGACATTATTCTAAATTTTGATATCGAACGACCAATAGTATCAGACTTCAGAGATACAGTCACACACACACACACACAGCCTCTTTCCCATTAGAGGGTGGTAGACACAATGTCGGGCTAGCGTTAGCGGTTCGATTTTCGATATCCGATTTTAATATGCCCCCTGTAGCAGCCATAATTACGAATGATTGGTAATATGATGTTCTAAAAAACGATATGGTTTCAACAATTTTCAGCCTATCTAGAGTAGGTACTAATTTAGGAAGGTCATAGTTTTCGGAGGTTTAACAGTGTTAACTCGCAAAACATATAGGAGCAAGTCCTCAACTTGTGACAAGAGTAGATATTATACCTATTTCATGATAGTAGTACCTATTCATAGTTCATAGTAATATTTAACTCTCTGGATTACCCAGCTCAACACAACTACTTTTCCGTACAGTGGTGATCGCGTCCAGTTACCCATTGACTTTGTAGGTACCAAGCTTATATCGTGCGTTTAGTACCAACAACAGTCCTACTTTGGGCAACGGTGGGTAAGTTAGAGTAACACGTGCGACTGTACTATAGTGTGCTATTCCGATACTGCACCCTTATCTTATTGGGAACAAAGTCGTGTGTATCGTATTCATAGGTACCTTGTCACGGCTGGCTATTATAATTTGGCATGGGTTTAAAGTGTGGCTGTTTAAAAGACGAAATGGGCAGTTTAAAAAGACGGAATGGGCAGTCATGAATGCCAGTTTAGAATAATGGAATTAGCAGTAAAAAAAACATTATGGGCAGTTCCTAGTGGCAGTTAATAAATTGGAAATGGTCGGTAAGAATTATCATTCTACGCAGTTCTATAAACAATGAGGTGGTAAAATGTATTCCTCGTATATTCTGTATGCACGATTATGCAATTATTTCGGTTATGAGAAACTGTATGGGCCGCGCCTCGCTCCGCTTCGCTCGACTCCGGGTGGTACATAAAGTTGTGACCAAACACAACTTATCCTTAGTATTGGCACAGAAAGTGACCCATAGCAACCAATTCGGTTTTGTGAAACTACATGGGGTAGCCTCGCTCCGCTTCGGGTGGTTCATAACGTTGTGACCTAACACAACCTATCTGTAGTATTGGCACAGAAAGTGACCTAAAGCAACCAATTCTGATTTGTGGAACTAAATGGGGTCGCAGATAACCACTTCACCCAGAACCGAGTGATTACATAGTCGTTACACGCTGAATATATGAGGAATACATTTTACCACCTCATTATTTATAGAACTACTGAGAATGAGATTTCTTACCGACCATTTCAGACTTGTCAACTGCCACTCGGAACTGCCCATTTAGTCATTTTTACTGCCCACTCGGAACTGCCGATTTAGTACCTTTACTGCCACTCGGAACTGCCCATTTAGTCTTTTTTACTGCCCACTCGGAACTGGCAGTTTAGTAATCATTACTGCCAGTTCCGTCATTTTAAACTGGCATTCATGAACTGCCCATTCCGTCATTGTAAATTGGCCAAAAATACTTCCATTATAATTTATCATGCAATGCTAATTAAATTATTTTATGAGTTCAGGAATTCAGTCGGCTAACTTTCTTTTAGTTCTGATTTGCGTTAGGGCTATGATTATGTACAGATAATATGTATGATATGAACATAGATATTAAATCTCTATTAGGTACACTAGGCTGATAGGAATATTATCAAAAATGCTAAGCATGCACTTCTTTCTGATTCTACGTCATAGGTGACAAGCTCATCGCTGTATTGCCCAAATGAGCCATACTGCAAACCGATTCCTTTTTTTGACATACGACAATCTGGGCCGTGAGTCGCGTACTGAATCACACGGTAATAGTTATAGCGAGGGCGCAAAATTCCAGTTTGTCGAAAACCGGCTTTAAGCACCTCCTCGCTATAGGTATCTCCATGCCATTTCTGTACGAGACTCCCGGCACTGATCTTGGAACCCCTTGAATTTTAAAATAGGGTGATGTTACAGGTTTTGCAACATCACAATGGTACTAATGAAACCCCATTTAATTGAACCCCGACTAGTTAAGTAATTTTGTAACGATTGTATAATATTATGTTATGATGATAGATGATAAATAAATAGGTCATGCACCTCAACCCTGTTCATTCACTGACGAAGGCGCGCGAGTTATGTTAGTTAGCGTGTTTGTCGGAATATAACCGAGGTAAGTACATTAGCTACTTAAGACAAAAAATATCCCGCCTGACCCACTGTACTCCTGGCCATGCCCCCCCCCCCCCTACACTAATACAGATGTAATATCGAAATCTGTAGCCGATATAAGACTCACTGTACCACCAAGGGGTATGGCCAGGGGTGAAAAATAATAATATTTGGATAGTGAACGTTGTCTTTTACTGGCTCCGTTGTAGTTTTATTTTTATTTTAAATTTGACGCGGTGGCGCGGAGCTAAACCTAACACCTACCTATATTATTAAAATTATTATCGACACTGGGTCCTAAGTCTTTCCGACTAAGAACGAAATAATGAATCTAACTATTATGTAAGAATTTATCAAACCTCCGAATTTGCCTACCTATTTTGTCAAAACTATGTGCCCTGTTCGCAAGCACACACTAGCAGTTAGATCAGGAGATACAGCACCGATTGCATAGAATAGTCTATGAATCGATTTCAGTGTTAAAACAAATATATCCTCTAATATTTATAGCCTTCTTAACTATCTAATCTTGTCTAAAGATTTTCCGTACTGTCTTATTTGGCTCAAGTAAAGTAGATCTGAATTCCCATTAACACTTGGTGCGCTTAACTCCTTGTAAGAGTAGGCAGTGACCTTTGGTTACTTAGATAGTTAGGATACTATGGTCATTCCCTTTCAAGTCATTGTAAGACAGGAGAAGTAGGAATCATCGGGTTCATCATAATTATTTTTTAACATGATAACTTGATATGATAAGTTATCAAACTAGTAGGTACCTACAGTGTGTAACAAAAGGTGTGGTCTGCAAGGGGCATATACAAATTGGGAGCAAATTCTAAACAACTTAAACAGGTGTAACATAAAGGTGCATATAGTCATATTTAAGGAGGTTGTAAGGGACATCATTCTGAAAGTTGTTCAGAATTGTCCCTTACAACCTCCTAAAATATGACTATATGCACCTTTCTGTTACACCCTGTACCATGAAAACGCTTTCACCAGACCATCTTTATTTTTCGGTTGTTCATAAACATTGTACGACCGATCGGCCCAGAGTGTAGAGCTCTCAAAAATAAGGTGCTTCTGATAGAAGCGGTTTTCTCAAAGTTGTTCAGAATGATGTTCCTAATATCCCCCTAACATACGACTTACCTTTAAGTCGCACCCTGTACACTACAAACAAGATCCACTAATTTAAACACGAGTAACACTATATTCTCTAAATAACTTTGAAATCTCGATTTTATATAAGGAGTTCTGAAAGTTATTCAGATAATAGTATTGATTCGCAAGTAGTGAGCCTAATAGCAAATTTTATGGGCCGGTCCCTTTTATCGGGCCACGGTGTATGGGTTACTCCGTACTCCACGGCCCGTGGGGACGAGGAACAGTCACCCTTTATCAAGTCTTGTACGTATGACCTGGGTCTACGTCACGTGTTAATGTGAAATCATTGCCAGCAGTCTAAATATAACTTCAGGAAAAACTTTTCTGTGAGAAGTGATATTCTTTTGAGTACGGTCGAAAATCGATTTTACGTTAACAATCGTACTTACTTCTGGATTATCAAGCACGAAGCATTTTAATAACTTTACTGAATATGTTGCCGACAAACAAATTCATTCAACCCATTCATCTCATTGAGTCTTGCTCTCGGCAAGAATTAATTTTGAGCTCGCATATTTTTACAGGCTTCATCATAACATTCATGTGCGATATGATATTTATTACACTATCAGCCATAGGTGTACAGTACAGTGTACAGTACAAGATGCGTCAGTCAGAGCCATGAGCGGAGGTTTTAATTTAGAGCACAAAATCCCAATTTCACTAATGCCATAGAACTAGCATTTAGTAGTGCTTACCCTTCAGGTAAATAATAATGAATAATAATAACGCCACATAATATTCGGCATAAATGTTAAGTTAAATTAAGGGAAGGGCGTGTACTTTATAAGCACCTTGCGGGATAGTCCACCGTTTATTCGGGGGAAAAGAGCTTCAATAAAAATGGGGTGTTATTTTATTTTATTTCACCACTCAGTCGGCTCGGTTTCTAGAGCAAACAATATAGCGATTCTCCATTCTTAGATCAATAAAATAAATACTAAGTATAGTATAAGTATTTATTTTATTGCAAACGTATGAATACTTATCGCAATTAGATGGTTTCTTTTCATTCATATTTTCATCCTTAAAATATAATATATGAGTTCTCTGCGCGAGCTAAGCTTTCTGATTAACACCCCGTACAAACAGATCGTACCTATTCAGTAGGTCGGTGCTACGACGACAACAATTTTCGATTGACGCGTCTTAGCGAATTTTGCCTGTCATAGTACCTATTGTGATGTCAGATGATTAAAAAAGCCTTCGTAGGCGTCAGAAAAACGCGCGGCGCGAATTATATATCGATTGTTCGATCAGCTATCGAAAAGTAATACGGTCGACGAATGTTGCCATCTTGCACAAAAATCGACGAGGGCTCTCTCAAAAGAACAAAAAAGTTAACTTTTGATTCGGAGAGTCACTAAGATATTAATTAGTCGTCATGACAGATCGCTCTATCGTTTACAATTAGTTGTTTGGGCAGCCTTCGACGACCATTACAATTCCGAAATTTTGAGAAGGTACCGAAGCGAAACTATAATTCACTATCACGATTGCCTAATATTATTTTCTCCCATTCGTCACTCATCCATTCTTTTGAAATTCATATAGTTGAGCAATAGAAGTTTAGATGCATAGGATTTATGTGTTATATTATTTCATCGTTAGCGTTACCTAAATCTAATATTTGGCAGTTTTGGCACTACTACTACTAAATCTGCTTTGACCAATGACTTTACAAGTTTCTGCTGAAGCCCCCATGTTTGTGGTATAATTTTACTTCGTATTTCGATGATAATAGTCGAGGCGGCTGGGCAGGGCAGTGGGCAGATCCGGTGTTCCACGTTGGCGCGAATGACACTCGGTGCTCCTCTGGCAGCGACGCACTTGATACTATGTCTTTCTTCGTTTTAGGTATACCTCACGCTTCATCAAAGCCAGGTCAGTATACAACGAAAAAATTTACATATTCCTTCAGGCTTTATTTGGAAAAAAATAATATGGTTAACAGAATCACTTTGGAACCCATTGAATTATACATTTCAGACTTACCAAGGACGCATATACGCAACCTAAGATAAATACTACACTCAAAGCCGTTGCGAAGAGCTTGCGGGTTGAGAAATTCACCTGTAAAAAATAAAGATATTAGAAAGTAGTCAAATAAATATAAAATATCACACTTACGTTTGGGCTTTGGGGGTATTAATTTGATTGCACCGGGTTTTTCGACAGGTTCGATCAATTTGGCCTTTTTCTCCGGAGGTGTCTCATTGTGTACAGGTGACGGGCGTTTAGGTATAGGTATCGTGGATGGTAGCACCGGCGGCGGCTTCTTGTTCAGTAACGTTGCTCGTGACGGGGGTGGCCGTACTTCCTCTGCTAGTCCATGATTTCTAAATTTAGAATTAAACGTTTTGACAGTCTTTGGCTTTGGTTCGTCCGGTTTCCGAACTTCGATAGATATGGAAGGTTTATCTTTCTTTGAATCACTCAGTTTCGGAATTTTCCCCAGTTTCATTATTGATGGCGTTTCTCCAACCTTTTCAATCTTTACTCCCTTGGTGTTTAAAACATCATCGTCTTTATCTTTGCTCTTATCCTTGCTACCCTCTGAACTGTGACGGCTTTTATCTTTACTAGATTTACTGCTAGAGGAACTTGATTTCTTTTCGCTGTCATTGTGTTTACTAGACCTAGAACTAGAGCTACCGTGAGAAGAACGTCTTTCTTTGTCTTTCGACTTGTCTTTGCTGCCATCCCTGCTAGGACTAGAGCTGCTTTTATGGCTACTGCTTTTGGACTTATCACTAGACGAGGATTTACTTGTATGTTTAGATGAGCTAGATTTTGAAGACCTACTACTGCTTTTTTCTGATGTTCTATCCTTTGATTTGTGTTTTGATTTTTCCGAATGTTTATCCTTATCATCAACTTGAGAAATAATTTGTTTGCCATCTTTTAATGTGATTTTTAATACAGGCAAAGTTTCGCTTTCTTTCTTTACTTCCTCTTTAATGTTCAAGTTGGCGTCCGAATTCTCAGAACATTCTGTGGAATCTATCGTGGTTTCTACTTTGATAAGTTCTTCTTTTACTAGTTTTAAATCTACTTCAGAAATTTTATCTTCTATATCCGAACAGCATTCCGTTTTAATGTTCCCATCAGTAATTGACAGAAAATTAGCTTCTGACATAATTAGGGGAATATCAGAAATATGAATAGGATCCACTTGATCACCCTTCACCGTTTTCAGCCATTGTTCCACAAGTTTCGAAGCAAGAGCTCTGATAGCTGAAACAAAAATCATTCGTATAAATAAATATTTATCGTTGTGCACTTATGTAGGTCTACCTTTTATTAAATTATCCTCTCCATCCTAGGTTTGCTGGAAGAGATATCTTATTAGAGATAAGCTCGCCTTTGTACATGTTTTTTCTAATATTAAGTGTCTGTATTATGTTTTCTGTGCAATAAAGTATAAATATAAATAAAATTATCAACAGGGTTCATATACCAGTGAGTATTGTTGGGAGACAGAGAGCGAGATACAAATAATGCATTAAAATAGGGTTGTTAGTCAATAGACAATGGGGCCAATTCTCTAGGGCACACTCACTAAAATTACTTGACAATATTAGCTCCGACGTTCTTATGTGGTTGCCATAGATTCCATTTTCGAACTCACATTTGAATTAGTTCATCAGTACATTAAAATAATTCAAAAGTGAGTTCCAAAATGGAATCTATGGCGACCGCATAAGAACTATCGGCCTTAATGTTGTCAAGTAATTTTAGTTAGTGTAACCTAGAGAATCGGCCACACTGTTTCAGGAGTTATAAAATATCTACTATTACGGGGGTGGTAAAATAGAGAGGAAAGATCTCCATGAGAATAAGATCAACATGATGTGACGACTAACCTTGATGGTTTCCATCCTTAGATAATTCTTTAACCAGTTTAGGACAGTTGTTGGTTTTTAACCGTTCTACGTCTACAGGACATAGCAAGAGTAGTTCTAAGAGTTCTCGTACAAGCGGCCAGTTTTTTGCGACGATGCTTTCCGTCAGCCACATGTGCACCAGCCGCCATCCTCCCGACCCCATGAACACGCCAAGAAGATCAGTATCGGTGCATTTTAGTATTTGTATGTATATGCATTTTGAAACGAGCTTCTTGGAGAACTTCGTCATTAGCCTGAAAATAATAAATGCTATTAGAATAACATAAACAAAGGCGTAACACAAAACTTGGGGATGTAAGGGTATTTCTACTTTAAAAAACGCATTTCCGACGCGGTATTGACTATTATGTTTTTCAATTATAGAATTTCGATAATAAAGTAATTTTTATGACTTAATCAAAAGCAAAACTTTTTCGATAAGGTTTAGTAGTGTTTTTATGACGATATTTGCACACCTCACACTTTACTTCATATCATAAACTTTACATTTCATTTACTATTTCCGTACGATGATACGTCCCAGCTACTATCGCTACTCGGTGATAGTACTTGTAAAGTTGTGTCAGAGGTCCTAATAGGGCAGCTTGACAACTTTTGACTGTCTGGTAAGCCACTCTAGCCCGTCAACCCGCACTGAGCCACAGTTGTTAAATATGGCTTAATTTCCTCGTATTCGCGTAAAGGCCCGTTTACCACATATAATACTAATACAGAACATCGTGTCACGCCTTTTCCCATACGGTAGTATTAACTATTTTTAGTTTTTCCTGTTTTGCTATATTATGTATGGAAGTTGCAAGTTGAATGCATAAAATATTTGAAGTAATATATGTACATACAGTGAACGTATAAATAAATAGACCTTTGTTTGGTCCGGAAAAAATAAACAAACAACACCCTGAAAAAAACACATTCCATCTCACCAGAAAACACAGTTAGTTACAGAGATTTTTACAAATTTAAGTTGAATTAAATGTCAAAAGGGGTTCGAACATTTTTGTATACTGATATTGGGATATGTGAAACTTGCAAGTACTCTAAAATTTCACTTTTGCGTGTACACCGATTTATAAAGCAAGCATATGTCTAGCGATCGAGAATTTAATTACAAACAACAAATATTCTTTGACGAAAGTCGTAAAGTCGGCTTTCTGAGATAATTCTCAAACGGAAACTGAATTATCTCAGAAAGCCACTATTTACGAAATTTTCTCATTTGAATTTCATCTTTAGGTATCCCAGAAAGGTTTATTCTTTTCATGTTTTCTGTACCTGTACGCACAGCAAGCAAAAAACAATCTTCAGAATACTGAGAGAAGAATGCAAGAGAGCAATACTTACTTGGCGAGTCTCTGCAGCTCGTCCATGCTCCTGATGCCTCCTGTCGGCGACAGAAGAACGCTCAGGCATTTCAGCAGTTGAATTGGATCTATACGCGGCTGTAACAATGGAAATGAGACGTTAATTAGTCAATTTCAACCTCCCGAGAAAATCTGGGCCACATTAAATTGCCTTTTCAAGTGTTCGGTCGGTGGCCCCAGAAAACGTTGGAGTGACGAGCTGAGGACCATAACAAGAAATGGTGGAAATCGGCCCAGGAGCGACAAATGTGAGAAAGAGGGGAAGAGCGGCTTTTGCCCAGCAGTGGGATGATATAGTAATAAGGAAGTGTTCTGTACCCGAAGGGTGCCAGACGGAGGTTCATTACGGTAACCTCCACTGTCTGCACGTTCGTCAGCGAGCTCTATCTCATGAATCGTAATAGGTAGTTATTTTATAGAATGCCTTTAAAGCAGCAAATAATTGACTATACCGGGATTTATAAATTTAAAGGGGTTCCCGATAGCGTATTTCCGTTTCCGTACCCAATTCGTCCCCGTCGATACGAAATCAGTACGTAATACAGTAATGAATTTACATAAACGTACTGATTTCGTCTCGATAAAGGGACGCATTGGGAACGGAAATACGCTTCCCGATATAAGAGAAAGAAGTGTTTTGTCCCTTACTATTCTTGTACGACGTTGCAGACCCTACGTTTGCGAAGCCGAACAACCCGCCACAAGCCTATGATTTTAATAAATAATTTAATTGGTCATTATTTATTTATAAAGAAAAAATAAAAATAAGATATTTAAGTTAAGTAAAAATAATCAGACTTCAAATATTCTTACTCTTTTTTCAATTTGAGGGAATTCTCCTATATATTATTTGTATTTACCAAGCTACATATTAATATCAAACTAACAATATGAATACGAGTTACCAATTAGTTGAAAAGTAATTATAGAAATTAAGAAGAAGAGAACAAAACCTAATTAATTGACGCGCTTTATGTTCCCTTTCACTTCATAAAGTACCTTAGGGAAACAGTGCAAATTATTGAAAAAGTAAATTTAGCCCATAATGTCCCCACTGAGCGGCACAGGCCTTTACCTGGAAACGAGTAAGATTGAACCATACTTCACCACGTGCTCACTCAGTGCGGGTTGGTGGAGGGGTTTTACGACTACTATTTTACAAAGTAGCGGTAGTAGCCGGGACCTACAGCTTTACGTGGCATCCGGAACGCGGAACGTCAGATCATGTATGTACCTACTTAGGATAAATTAATGGGCGTCATTTAAGCTATCGCCAATTTAATTGGTTTTGCATTTCTTAAATAATAGGGTTTGTCCGCAAAATAGTAGATTTGTCATCAAAATGTAGTCACCAAACAATATGAAATCAGTTCCACAATAAATCACCTAAAATCATCGAGATATACGATCTAGTGCCAAATAAGTGTTTTTGTATTTATTAGTATAGTTTTGTCCTGATAACTGTATAGTCAAACTAATTGAAAGAGATCATTACAAAATGTTATATTGTCACATGAAAAATTCATCGTCATCATCGTTTAACTTATTGACTCGGCCAAAATCAGAATCTTAGGGTACATAGAGGCGGTATTTTTATATTGTAAATGTAAATGTAGCCCATTAATGTCCCCACCGATTTTTATATTAAATTTTGTTTTTAATTTGCATTTGTTTTGCTTTTTCGAAGTTCAAAACCAAATTTTAGCCACAATAACCTACTCTAGCCATTTTGATTTATTTGATGACAGACCTGCCATTCTGTGGACGAAGCTAATATTTAAAGAATAAAACTATTATTCTGAGAACAAAGTTTTTATTCATCTAATGAACTTCGATTTTATTGGCAATACATCTGTATTTTAAATGAACATATATTTACATTAATTTGATAATTCATACCTGGGTACACTTTTTATTTATCTGAGAATAAAAATATTTCGTGGCGATAGATCTATTGATTAGATGATACAACTTGATGACAAATATAAACTTTGATGACAAGAATTATAGTTCCCTAAATTAATTATCTCATTGGAACGTGGTCAGCACTCAGCACCGGGATTCAAACCTGCATCTCCTGCGTGACAAGCTAGCATGAAACCCACTACGGAGCCCTGCAAATTGATGACGCAGAACATTTTTTTTGGAATGCAAAAACCAGAGAAACATCAAGGCAAAGTTGATTGTCAAAATCTGTGTTCTAAGGTTTCCGCGCAACGGAATGTAAAAGCGTTATGTGGTTTTCTTCGAACTATTCGTACATAAAGTGAAAGTAGTTCTGCGCGGATAGTTTTACTGGTAGTTATTTTAGAATTATTACATTCTGTAGATATTTACTGATTACTAAAAGGAGGAGTGGTGGCCAAGAGGAGGCCAGAGATCAGTCGGCAGACCGCTTGCAAGATGGTCCGATGGCATAGCGAGGATAGCAAGAAAACAATGGACGCGGGCTGCACAGGACCGGGTTGAATGGCGTATACATGAGGAGGCCTATTAGATACTCAACACTGGGTTGCCTGACAGGCTGTTGATGATGATGAAAAGGTTGTTATTCTGACGACTTCACAGCCAGAAATATAAATACAATCTCGAGATAAATTAAAGCATGTAGAAACGTACAATTTGTATTGTTTTGTCCCGAAATATATATTTCAGAACCAGTTAGATCAAAGTACAATTTAATGGTTTTCACTGGTTACTCCAAGTGTTTTTTTGTTTGGACGATCTGTGACCTCTCATGTCGCATAGGGTGAGATGGGGTGAGGGACAGTTAAGGTATGATTCCGGAACGGACCGCAGACCGCAAACTGCAACTGCAGACAGCAGGTGACATTACTAGTTTCTAATGCATCTCTATGAAATTGATTCCGAGCGCGGCGGCACTCCCGTCTGCAGTCGTGAGCATATGGCGGTAGTTTTGCGGCGCCGCAGTGTCGCCTGCGGTTGCGGTCCGTCCATGAATCATACCTTTATAAAGAGACATGACTAGAGACCGGATTACATGCAACATAAAAAGACCAAAATATGCATGCAAATATGCTAGAAAAACAGATAAAATATGCACAAAAATCCATAAAAAGGGCCAAAATATGCAACATAAAATGACAAAAAAGTAGTATTTTAAAAAGGTATTATTTCTCAACGATAACAATCGTATTTGCAAGTACACTATAATTAACAATGAAAGAACATTGGGAACATTACTATGGAAAAATTAAACACGGAGTACAGATATGAATTATGGCTTATTTATTATACAGCCTGAGACATCTACTTGTTATGCACTAAAGCGCATTATTGTGGGTAAAGGGAACCTTAGGATATAATGGCCCAACCGTTTTTATACAAACGTATCAGAATAATTACGTACTAGTTTAGGTTTCGGAATTCATCACATAAACGTAATTTTTTCAACATTCCAATGATACGAAAAAGTAATTGCAGCATTTTAAAGGACGTCAAATAGGCTCCAAAGTAATCCAATAAATCTAGGAACAAGTCTTAAGTTGAAGCATTATTTGTACAAAATGGCTTGACATTCTCCGAATTGTATTATATTTCCAGCAGATACATTTTATAGTCAATTTTGTGCAAAAAAAGACAGCATTTGATGGCACTTTTAAAAGATGTCACTCTCGTCGTTATTTCATAGAACTCAGAAACAAAGTTCCGTTTTGACAGTTCATAAAAAGTATCTATTTTGACTAGAAGGACGCAACCCTATTATCTCTAACATAGGTTTCATAGTGACCGCAAAAATTCACGTGTTTGGGTCATTTACTACGGAAAAATTACGTCGACAAAATTCATCACATGAACGTAATTTTTGCAGCATTCCCAAGAGATAGAAAAAAAATATTGCACAGTTTTAAAGAACTATTATCTAACAACTACCACAGGTTTAATTCGTGTACGCAAAATTCAGGTTTTGGACCAGAAACTTCCTAATGTCATTTACAATTTACTTTTAAAAATATATACAATCACAGGGTGCTCATCCCATACAAATGAGAATTAATAACCCTTCGCAAAAAAGAGATGGCGTGAGGAGTAAGATTTGTACTTTAAACGCCACGGTTTCAGTTAACATACTTATAGGTGGCGCTAATCTCAGAATAAATCCTATGTATCTTAGCGCCATCTCGTGGTATTTGCAATTTTTCGATGGTGCTGCACCAACCGATAATGGCCTCGAACTAAAGAAGCTTCCGTAGCATCTCAGTTTACGCCGGTGTCATATTTTGTTCTAGGTGGTCTATCTGTATTTGTTTAATCTTGCGGAGGTTATCTATTACTGAGGAAGGACATACAAATACAAAACTCACTTAGAAATATATACGAATGCAAAACAAAGCTATATCGCAATGTAGCGATCTGTAAACCGCCCTCTAGCATATCAACTTGGAACTAGACAGTATTAGTATAATATTATGGTATTTGTGATACAACTAATAATATTTTCCAATGTTCTGACAAACTGTGTCTACGATTGCTTTATACATTTTTTTAAGCGGAAAAGGACCGTTTTACATCCTTGAATGAGATCATACTGGACGTAAAACGGTTCTTTCCTTTGGAAATCGATTAAAATATGCAGAATATCTAAAAAAATAGCCAAAATATGCAACTAACGCTGAAAAGGGGCTAAATATGCAAATGCAATATAAACCGGTCCGGTCTCTAGACGGTCACAAAATCGGTAGGTTACTAGTTTATTACATGTGGAAATAGAAGTTCGCCTACGAAGGAAGTACTTGGAACCTACATAGTTAACAACCAACAAAACATCCTCAAGACCTTTCGACGTTCTCGTTAGAGAACTTGATCAATTGTTATCTTTTAAATACACATAGATACATAATAAGAAGAAATATCTTGGCCATAATGAATTAATGACAGCCAGATGACCTCGAATAGGCAGATGGTACAAAGTGCAGTTCGGTATTATGGTATCGGCATTTTGTGGCAAAGGATAGGTAGTTATTCTACATTGAACAAATATTGAAAACCAATGTGACTCACACCTTCTAACAAGTCATTAGGAAGGCTATTTTCATAGGTGTGATGAAATCTAGATAGATAAGAAATAGGTAGGTACAGTGTATTGCTGTATTCACCATGAATCATTCCTATTTGCGGAATTCATAGAAACGTTCTTTTATTTTGTTTTCACGATCTCAAGTGATGAGACCACGTTGATTCAAGGCGGCCATTTTGTAAAACTAGATAGGAGGTAAAGTTGCGTGAATAACAATCGCTAAGCCACTCTATTGTAGAAATCATTCAAAGTATTCGAATAATCCTAAAACAATCGATAATCGAGGAAGTCGTGAAGCGTGAGCTGCGCGATTGGTTCCATTCGTTTGGATTTCCGATAGTTTTAAGCTCAATGTATACTCTATGCTCTGAGAAAAAAGTATGTATCTAATTTTGTGTGGAACATTCTATCAGAAAACCATCGAAATTCATGAATACTAGTTTGTATTCGATTGTTCGTAAACTTTATTGCGCTCCAATAAGGGACAATTTTGATTGTGACCTAGGTCGTGTGTGCGAGTGTATAGAAAGATAAACGAAACAAACAAGCGTAAGCGAGAAAGAAATATAAACAACATGGCGACGATTGTGAATAACAATCGATAATCCCGAAATCGCTAGTTTATATTTGTCACGCAAAAGTGATCTTTATGCACTCAGAAAAAATATCTAATTTTGTGTGGAAAATTCAATCAGTAACCATCGAATTTCACAAATGCTACTAGTTTGGATTCGATTGTTTGTACTCGATTGTGTGAACTAGTTATCGATTGTTTTGAAGTCGATTGTTAATTCACTATCAAACCACTCGATTGTTTGAACTATTAACAATCGCCCATCTTTAATAGGAGGCAGTTTTAATCGTTTGCGTCGCGTTAAGACACACGCGGGCCAAACTAACAATAGCGAACAATAGATGTGCGAGCGAGAGAGGTAAAAAAGGTAGCCAGTTATTGTTGGCATAGCGGATTAATGTAATGAGCCATCAGAGGTAGATAATAGGCATACATAGGTATCAACTGATACGTACGATAGATACCCAGGATAAATCATGCCTAGTGCCTCGAAGGACCAAAATGTACAAGTGAAACCATAGACAAAATGATTAGAAAATACCTACAATGGGTGGAATATGGGTTTATTTTAGCTTGTGGACGTCTTCCCGGGATTATAATGAAAACAGGTTCATAAAAAAGCCTATAAATAAATAATCTACGCAAAATAAACATATTTGTATAAATTAGGAACCAAGGTACCAAGGCGATCTGGATTGATAGGTATTTGGTATTTGCGTCGTAATGTATGTTTGTGCTTTGGGTCAAAGTCCATCTCTGCGGCAACCAATGGGGAGGGAGGACTGAGGTCGATCGACGCCGGTCGTCGACGCTTGCTTGGCTAACATTTTACAAAATGGCTGCCACGACTGGCTGGCACTGACTGACTAATTATGGCAGGGATTATCGATAGATTTTAAAATACCTAGGTATATTATATACTTACTGTTATTTTACTAATAAGCCATATTTATTTTAACTATGATGTTAAGAGGAACGTATAGTTTTGTAGGTAATTAGCACAAGCTTAATGCTGGGCAAGTGACGCGTCACATGTTATTTAGGTCACTTCCCAGAGGAGGTATTTTAGATTAAATTATATGCTAAAGATTACTGTAGATAGGTACTCAGAAAATCAATGTAACTTACCATTTTTGTTTCAAGTTTGCTCTACGACAGGAACATTGATCATCGCATTGCGCCACGCCCGTCCGAATACAACATGGCGACGTAGTCTTTGTTACGTAAAATTAATACGTTTCACGAAGTAAAACCCACTTATTTCTTACGGAAATGTAATGTTTTCGAGCATACAAATGTCTAATACACTTATAGAGTTCAGTTTTTAACAGATATATAGTTTTCCACACGAGTACGTCGTATGATTACCTAATCGATCGGACCTACCTTTGTCCTGACCTTGTTACATATATATTCTCTAATTACAACGTATTTTATTTACTATAACTTTCTAACATTACATAAATCTAATATTACACTATTTTATTAGATGAGTTGGCAGAAATAGCTGGTAGTCCACAATATATTTTTCAAGCCGAGCTAGCGAAACAGGGGACAAGCGCACGGCTCAGACGACAAGAGAAGAGTGATTGATTTGAGTGAACGAATCAACGAAGAACCATGAATTAACGGGAACGGAAGGGCGAGTCGGATCGTAATCCAACCAAACCGATCGATGACGCCTGTTTTGCCGGATGTGTTTTGTGTGGTGTCGTGTCTGTATGTGGCTCAAATTTTGTTCTGTGGTGTAGCTGTCACTGTCATTCTCAGCAGTCAGTGTCCATCCAGCCAGACCAGACCAGAGTCAATGTCAATTCTCTTTTCGTAGAAATTCTACGTAGAATCGCGTAAAATATTAGGTGTAACGTAACCTAGAAATAATTCCCAATTTTGTGTAATTAATTGTTCTTATTCGTCCTTAACTCTAAAATGTGGAGTGATCCTCTATTAATAGTATTTATATCTATTTGTACAGCATTTCTAGGCGAAGGTTGGTTGTTTTCTTCTTGTCCAATAATGGAAACTTGGAAACATTCACAATACTTACTGATCAAATATTTTTACAGGTCTTACATGGGTCCTGGTGTATAGAACTGAAAAGTATCAGAAATTGAAAGTGGAAGTTGAGCGTCAAAGTAAAAAATGTAAGTATTTTTTATGTATAAGTATTACATGTTCAGTACTTGGGAATTTTTATTTGTTTATTGAGGTTCTACAGGACGTTGGGATGAATCATGCATATGATCAGTTGAAGGTTTATACAGTACAGTATATGACGACCTCTGTGGTGCAGCGGTTGCGCATCTGCCTACCGGCTGGGGACAAAAAAATAAACCAGGTCTGGGATGATTACATGTTTGTGATGTCTCAGTTTCTGGTTCCCACGACACAGGGTATCCTAGTGTGGGGCCAGAAGCAATGTATGTGCCTGTATGTAAATGTTTAGTTTATTAATTTATAGTTTAGTTTATATTTAGTTCTATGTTATGTTTAGTATATTAATTTTCAATATAATATGTACTGTGTAACAGAGAAAAATATGAGACAAGAGAAAGAAATAAATCAATGAAATAATTACATGTATATCTATGCATCCCATACAGCCAGCCAATTCTTACCATTTTCTTTGGTTTATAAGGGTGTCATTCCTTTATTAACTTTACACACATGTATGGTGTTGCTTGCATATTTCTTATACTCAGCTATCTTGTATAATGCATAATTATTTTGATTAACATCTTGTTTAATTATACAGTGGAAAAGAGAAAAGAGGCTCATGGAGATACATTGGATAAACAGATCAAGAAGAAGATTGAAAGAGAAGAAGAAAGGCTCAAGAATGATAACAGAGATCTCTCTTTGGTGAAGATGAAATCCATGTTTGCCATTGGTTTTGCATTCACAGCACTGCTCAGCATGTTCAATAGCATGTAAGTACAATATTTAAGACTTTTCTGCACAAACCTGTGCGTCTAGTCTACATGCAAAGCACAAATAATGTTCGCACAAAATGCTAGAAAAATGTTTTCGAGACACTGATACATATTCTTAGCGTTTTGTGTGAACATTATTTGCGTTTTGCTAGACCCACTGTCACCACCATCATAGCGTCACACCTTTTCCCATATGTGGTGGCACAGGCTTTCACCTGAGGGTGATATAGTACCTACAGTATAATAAAGTGGTCAAGGATGGGATTCTCCATTCAAGCATCCATTAAATGCAAGCATACCATTTAGTCCAAGAATATAATAGCAGAATCATACTATTGAACTGTCTTCCATAAAAATGTGGAAAAATTAATGCTGATGGACTTTGTCTACTATTTTTATTCCAGCTTTGATGGCAGAGTTGTCGCTAAACTTCCTTTCTATCCTATCTCATGGATTCAAGGGCTCAGTCACCGCAACCTGCCTGGTGATGACTACACAGACTGCTCGTTCATATTCTTGTACATCTTATGTACTATGAGCATCAGGTAAGAATCAAATGGTGCAACAATGGCGTAACCCCATTTTTTATTACAATGACCTAATAAAAAAAATGGTATCATCATCATAGCGTAACGCCTTTTCCCATACAGGTGGCAGAGATAAAATTGTGCCCACCGTTAGCCAGTTATTCAATACTCAATTTTGCATGACCAGGGGGCTAGTCCATTGCTGCAATATTATTATTTTTATATTAAGTTAATAAACCTCAGTATGAAGTATTGTGTAATAAGCAGTGATTGGATATTCGGATGCATATTTACCTAAAGTTCAGGTGTTGGCTAATATGGCACTTTGCTGTCGAAAAAATCCCGAAATAAGTGACTAATCATAGTGATAGATAGTGATTCAAATCGTAGTAACTGTATAAATATTAAATACCATGAGGAAACATAATTTAATAAAAAAAAAAACAAATTCATTTGTTTTTTTTTTAAACACATCCTCTTGTACCCTTACATACACACATATTTGCATCAGGGATCAAATATTAACATTAAAATATATATGTATCCGATAACCGATTACCTTGTTTTTTTTTTAGATAAATTATATTAAGAAACCACTTTTACAGCACAAAACAAACTTCAGGTAAATATGCATCCGATTATCTGATCACTGGTAATAAGTGAGAATGGTATGTATTTTTATGGATTAAAAATCTAAATTGAATCAGTTTAAGACATTGTGGTAACGCCCCTGTACTTTTGTCATGTTGCCAGACAATTTTTCATTGACCGCACTAATTTCTCTTCTAGGCAGAACATTCAGAAGCTCCTGGGTTTCGCGCCGTCCCGCGTTGCATCTAAACAAGGCGGGGCTCTGTTTGGGGCAGCCGCACCAGCACAGTTTAAATAAATATAATTAAGTAAATTGCTATATAGATTATTTATGAGTAATTATGTGATTATAATAAATAGGTACACATGAAATAAAGGTCTTATCACTATAGGCTATAGGCATTATAGGTCAAAAAAACACAGCTATTTCTTGTAGTTTATTTATTTAATACACATTGGATTCAATCATTGGGTCATTAGTTAATAGCCTATCAAACCCAAACCGTGTTAGGTCTATAGTTGTGAATTGGCTGTCTATTATGATCTCTGATACTCCTCTTGCAATACCTGGCGCATGCTGGAACCCTGCAATCAAAATAATCAATATTTTTAATCACAGTACTCTTTTGAGTAGAGCTATGTTCTCAAATCCATATAATTTCCACAAGAGTTAATTGGGCTAATAGTTTTACTTAATTACCTTAGTCTACCTGGGCTAGTCTTTTTTGTCGCTACAGGTTGGACAATAAAACATGAGGAAGACAGGGGTCCAGTTGTTTGCACATCGAACATGGCTGTGCTCTCGTCTGTTGCACAGAGCATTTAAGATTGCCCTCATGGTGCACCAACTAACTTTTGAACAAATTCTACATACCTTGATTACCAAATCCAGCAGCAATGAAAAAGGTATTATGGTATGGATGAGGTCCTACAATACCATTCTCATCATAGGAATTTATGTCTTGCCATTCAACATCCATTCTTTTAATCTGAAAACATAATGTTTTTGTTAAGAACATAATTATTCCTATTAATTACATCAACAACTATTTGTTAATTAGGTTACCTGTGCATTTGTTAAAGATGGAACTCTATTTTCCAAAGGTGATTGTATCATATTCTGAAAATATTCTGGATCTGAATGAGAGATGTCTCCTTGCAATGGAACTTGTCCACACAGTATATTATTGTCAAGCCCATGCTTCCGCAACCATAAACCCGTTGTGTCCAAGATAGTTGGCGACATGATGCCTATTTGATTAGATTTATCTTCCAAAGTATAGACATTGAATTTTCTGAAAATAAAACACTTATTAGGATCACTTTCCAAGGATTACCAAAGATGCATCTTCATCTTATCTTTTAAATGGATATAGATCATACTTGTTTTCAATGGGTAATGGAATTGACAATAATCCTTGACCCTTTCCAATACCCGCTTTGGCAGCAATAGCCCCTGAATCCCCACCAGCTGCCAGAATGCATATGGCAAATTTCATCTCACGGTCTTCATTCTCTGTGGTTCTATATTGCACTGTGTTGATTCTCTGGAATGTGCCTGGAGCCACACCCTCCATCAGAACATCACGCTGTTGCTCCATGCCGAAGCCAGTTACTTCTGCATCAACATACAGTGTTCCCATTTCGTGACATTTCTCAACTACACTGCACAACGCTGTCTGTGTGTCAAATGAACCCTCTGATTCCGATCCAATACAACCTGAAATACAAGTACAAGTTGAAGATACTCATTGCATGTAGATAAACCCAGGTTTTACAGTCTATTTGTTAAATATCATGAGGATAGTTTGCAGCATACCTAAATGAACATCATCTGTGTTAATCCATGGATATCTTTTCTTTATAGTTTCTGGTGTGAGCATTTCATTTTTAACTCCATATTCTCTTTGTATGGTCACATTGTACTCTAACTGTGCTGCATATTTATCACTAGCCAGAACCAGAAAGCCATTGGGGCGGTAATTTAAATAAATTTCTTTGTCCATGTGTAAGTTCATGTTTCTATAAAACTCTGCACCATATTGGGATAGCAATATATTCTCTGGTAAAGAGAAATGTTGATTTATTGCACCTAGTGACAAATTTGTTCTTGCTTGTTTGTACTGAAACAAAATAATATGAACTTAGTACTTTCATCATTTAAATAGTTTATTTTGTTGTTATTCTCAGTTCAGAAACTACTTGCTTGAGTTTCTTCACAAAACTAGTGTTCATAAGCAGGAACTATAAAATTATTATAATACATTTGTTAAATAGGTATACATAATTACCAATGGATCTTTTTCTATGACAGCTACAGTTAAGCCTCGTCCGGCCCTCGACTTCAAGTGATAGGCGATCAGGGATCCCATGATACCGCCTCCTATGATGACCACATCGGTATGGTTCAGCACAAAGTTTTTCTGTTTCCCGAACGGCATTTCTTGGGAGATAATATCCCAGGTCTTGGAGAAGGGGTTGTCATACTTGGAGTAGCAACGACAGCTGAATCCGAGGCTGTTTGCTGATAGCGACACAGCTTTTCGAAACAAGCTCATGATAATGGCTTATGAAGAAATTACGTACTGCAGATAAATAATATTATGGGTAACGGGATCTAGGTTTCTACAGCATTATTTTTTGTAATGCGTGTGTGTATACAATCGCTTCGTCTCGTCTTCGACCTCCGTCCGTTATTTATTTTTCTTTTTATTTATTTTAGGTTAGGATTGGTATCTTATCTTTCTATTGTCAAGTCCAAGCATTGAGTAAGGTTTTTTTTTTTTTTTTTTAATGTATTTAATGGCCTGGTTGCAGAGACCTTTGAGCCACGTCTTTATTTAGGAGTTTTTAGTATTTACAAAGTTAGGTCCAATCATTTATATTAAGTTATAATTTTTGCACTGTGTTTTTGATGTATTTATATAACGGTTTATATGTGTTTATGTCCTTCAACAATTGTTCAAGCGGCGGCGGGCGGGAAGAAAAATTACTGTAATTTTGCAACACTTCACTGAGATCACTTGCAAGCACTAATCTGTCAATAAGAAAGTTTTGACATTTGAAAATTAGATGTTCAACGTTTGCTTCATTAAATCCACAAAAAGTACATGCACTACTTTGAATAATTCCAAGTCTTGCTAGGTGTGACGGTGCAGTATTATGACCAAAACGCAGTCTGTTTATAGTGGTGATATAATCACGGCTGGCATCTTGCAGCTTATCATACCATGGCCTTGCAGGTAAGCTTTCTTGAATGCTCCCATACCATCGTCCTTTCGTCTCTTGATCTTTCTTCCACAGTTCTTCCCATAAAGTCCTTATATCTAGCTTTATACTATGCAGGTAATCAGTCATAGGAACATTCATAGCATTGGAAACATGGAGTGCATTTATACCTTCATATGCAGCTTTATCTGCCATCTCATTTCCAGTAATACCCATATGAGAAGGCACCCACATGAAGGAAATGTCTATACCTTTGAGATAATATTTATATATTATTTCTTTGATAATGTACAAAATAAAATTATTTTTATAATGAAATTTTAAATTACCCAAGTTCTGAATAAGACTTAATGAGTCTGTAATAATTAGGAAACATTTACAATTATTTACAATATTAATTCGCAACAAAGCCTGATATACTGCATACACTTCTGCAGTAAAAATAGAACATACATTTTGCAGAACAAAACTTTGAGAAAAATTTGTTTGAGGGTCATATACAGCAGAGCGCACATGAGCCTCACCTTTACTTCCATCTGTGTAAATATTATAATAAGCATTTTCTGATATAAATTTCAACATTTCTAAATTATTTGTGACTGTATTAGGCAGTACTGTAATTGGGTGTAAGATAATTTTGAAAGATGAGGCATGGCAAGGCCATATATGATGTTTTCTAATTTTCTGATATTTGTTTTGAATTTCAGAGTAAATGTTCAACAACATTGGTGATTTACCTATCAAAAGAGACTCACCAGCTGTTAAAGGACCGGATGTAATAATTTGATAAGGTAAAATTCTTTTAATAATTTCTGTATTATTTGAGTACAATAATCTTAGGCAGTATCTTTTAGCCAGCATGAGGCGTCTCAAAATCAGTGGCATTATTTTTGTCTCAACTTCCATGGCCCTTATGGGAGTCGAGCACATAGCACCAGAAATAATTCGCAAAGCCCTGTTCTGCAAAACATCTAGCTTTTTTGCATAGGAACTGTTTATGTATGCTATGGCACTATAATCAAAATGGCTTCTTACTATGGCTTTGTATAAAATCGATAAAATTTTAGGGTCTGCTCCCCAGGATACCCCAGCAAGACATCTAAGTACGTTTATTGCTTTCAAAGCATTCTTCGAGATATACTTAACATGCTCCTCAAATGACAATCTCTGATCAATTATGACCCCTAAGAATTTCTTTGAGCAAACTCTACTCAAAGCTTCATCACAATATATCACATCATTGATTGGGTCATGTTCCCCAAAAAACATGACACTACTTTTGGAAGCATTAATCTTTAAGTGTAGTTTGTCTCTATAGTAATAAGATAACTGATTTAAAGCTCTATTGATATTATTTATGGCAACTTGGGAGTTTCTGTTACTACTGTACAAAACAAGGTCATCTGCGAACTGTAAAATATTTACACCATTGACATTTACATATTTACATATCTCACAAGTATATAAATTATATAATAATGGCGAGAGTGTAGCACCCTGCATTGTGCCCTTAGATGCTACTTTTGGGCCATGTAAAATGTTATTATATTTAATATACAGAGTTCTACTATTCAAAAAGTTATAAACCCACTTACATAGCTGTCCCGGTATACCTACATTGGACATAACCTTGACCAAGATGCCAGGATCAACGTTATCGAAAGCTCCCTGTACATCCAAAAATACACATACAGTATTTGACTTTAAATTCTTTGCATTTTTCAGGTCTGAGATCAAAGATAAGAAACTGTCAGCGCAACTACGCCCTCGACGAAAGCCGTATTGCACATTGGGAATGATACAATTAGCCTCCACGTACCAGTCTAATCGGACTTTAATCATGTTTTCAAATAACTTGCCAAGACATGAAGACAAAGATATGGGACGGTATGAACTTGCTTGTTCCGGTGGTTTATCTGATTTGAGAATTGGAATGACACACTGTGTTTTCCATGAGTCAGGAATTATTTGTTCGCGCCATAAAGCATTAAGAATGTCAAGAAACAGTTTCTGAGCAGAAATGTGCAATTTTTTAATAGCAATATAGGGAAAATCATCTAAGCCAGGACTTGTGTTACGCCTTGATTGTAGTGTTATTAAGAATTCATTCCATGTAAATGGTTCCAATAAAAACTTTGAGTTGTCATTATTATTATTAATATTAAAATAATTTACCAAATTACTTGTTTCTATCAAATTGCTATTGTCTGATAACTTGTCTAAAAACTCTGGGATGAACTCATCTCTGTAAGATTTGTTAACAGTCTTAATGCCCTTAAACCTTTTAATCATATTCCAAATTTTACTTATAGGAGTAGTTCGGTTAAAAGTGTCACATAACTTAGTCCACCCGGTTTTCTTTTGTTCTGCAATGGTTCTCTTTTTTAGAGCGTCAAGTCTTTTATAATTAATGTAATTATCAATAGTAGGATCATCTCTGTACAATTTCAATGCGTCATAGGATGTAATTACACTTTGCTTACAGGTCTCATTCCACCAAGGTGCTGGAGGCCTGCTTGCATAGTGGCTAGATTTAGTAAACTTTGGAACAACCTTTTGCTTAAGGGCATCAAGGCAACCACAAAATTCTGTATATGAAGCAAGTGGATCCTCGTTATTAACTTTGATGTCATTAAATACAGTTTCCGAGAGTTCACGATACTTTCCCCAGTCAGCTCTATTGTACAAAAATTTTTCTACAGGCGGATTAATTTGATATTTGTCAATGGAAAGGGATATTTCTGTTATAGTGGGATAATGGTAACTACCCATAGGGTCGTCATGTACAGACCATTTACATAATGGGGTCAGGCATGGACTAGCAAAGCTCACATCGATAGCAGAGGGATTATTTCTAGGACGTTGGACAGTTGTAAAGCTTCCATCATTTAAAATGCATAAATCACAGTCATCTATGACGTCATACAAATCTTGACCTCGACCTTTTGTTGAATAACATCCAAACGCAATGTGGTGTGAATTAAAGTCACCACTCACAAAAATAGGCTTAGGGAGATCACGAATTATATTGCGCAGTCTATTCATTCGTATGTGGCCACTGCAAGGAGGACAATAGACACATAGTATGGATAAGTTTCCATTCACTGTTGATAATGATACAGCTACAGTTTGAATATCTTCATAAAAAGTTGTATTTAAAGTTTTATACTTTAACTCAGGTTTAATCAGTATAGCTACACCATTATGAGCATTGTTGGAATCTTTTCTGTAAAGATTATAACCAGGAATTTTAAAACTGTGGTGTTCTTTGAACCAAGTTTCATTAAGGAGACAAATATCAATATTCTGTTCTTGTAGGAATTTAATTAACAGGGGTCTTTTGCTATTGGCACTTTGAATATTAAACTGCGCAATACGTAATTGGGAAGATCTAGGGATATTTAAAGCCATTATGGAGACAAATTTTTAACCAACATATCTTTAATTGTTGTTGAAGTTATTGGAGTTGAATCCCCCTTATTGCCCAAATCTACCAATGTCTGTACTAGGGCCATAAGTACATCATTATTGGAGATGATCTGGGCTTTGATGTCTGCAGGACGGACATCCTTGTGCGGGGCCTGTGATACAGGCTTACTATTTACAATCTTATTTACAAGCTTATTTACAGGTTTATTTACAATGTGTACAGGGTGTGGTCTCGGCAATGGTAGTGGAGGGAAGTCTAGTCCGGGGTTTTTCACACTTTGTGCTACGGTTGAGTATGTAATTTTACTTTTCTTTTCTGTAATTTTCTTCATCTTAATTGGACATACTTTGGATATGGCCAGATGAGGTCCATTGCAATTAACACAGCAGATCTCATTTGGTTTGTCACAATCTTTAAATAAATGTTCACCTGAGCAGATTGAACACCGTTGTTTGCCATTGCATATCTTAGCCGAGTGATTAAATTTAAAGCATTTAAAGCATTGCTGTAGAGGGGGGATGTAATCAAATACTCTATACGAGAATAAGTCATATTGTACATTATCCGGTAACTCATTTGACAGAAAAGTTATGCTAACCGTCTGTAGTGGGACACGTTCATGATCTACTTTCTTTGTAAAGCGTCTTATTGCTATAATTTCATAGTTGGACGTCAGCTTCGAGTAAAGTTCCTTGGTTGAGATATTCACAGGTACAAATCGGATGATTCCTGTCTTTTCTATTTGCGCAGCCGGTATGTATGCTTTCATATTATGTTTCTCCAGGAAACTAGAGTTGTTCAGGAAATTATTCGCTGTGTTATATTGCTTGAACAGTACTGCGATTTTATTTCCATTTAGTCGTTGTATTGCCGTCACACCCTTAACTTCTGTGGTAAATATATGGTTCAGATATATGGGACTTTTGTTCCCTAACCTGTCCTTACGGTCTACATGCTCAACAAACACTTTAAAGAAAGTATTGGTAGAGTTCTCTGGATAAAGTCTTTTGTAATTAGGTTTAAAATATGGAGAGTTCATTGAATTATTAGAGTCACTACGCTCACCGCCGCCGCTACCGCTGCTGTCCGTACCGACGACGCCTTCGCCCTCAACCCGAGGGCGCTTGTTGGAGTGGGGCGGCCCATCGCCGCCCCGCTCGTTTCCATCCATTTAATAGGTAAACCTTATCACTGCAAGCTGTTTTATTGCAGTTTTAACCTGAAAAACTTGAGTTAAACAAGAAATAAAAGTTATTGAAAAATTTTCACAACCGCGCTATTTCGAGTTCCCGCCAAGAATCGTCATTGAGTAAGGTCAATCAATGAGTCCAGAGAATGCACAGAACAGAATGTCAAGTCAACTGTTCTGAGATGTCAACATGTCAACATTAACCATAACCAAGGTAGATGACTCTAATTCTACGTCTACGCACGATCCAACTATTCCAACTTATCGCGTTGTATATTTATAACAGTGTTGCCAACGAAGGCGATTTTTCGCCATTTAGGCTACTCGGATTGGAAATCGGCGACAAAAAAATCTTGAAGGCGAATGGTCGCCTTTAGGCTACTCGAAAAAGATGAAAAGTTCTTTTAGTTGAATGATCGAATCTCAACACAAATGAGCATAAGCAAAAGAAAAAAAAATATACCCACCATACCCACGCAATCATAGATGGGCGCTGGGAATTATTCCGAATCGCCCAGTTTGGAAAAATTCCAAAAGTTGGAATTATTCTGGAATTATTCCGAATCCTTCCATTTTGGTGGGAAAATAAGTGGAAATATTGGAAAAATTAAGGTGTTTTGAAAAGATATTGAATTAAAACCTACACACGTCGATAGAAGACTACTATACCAACATTTTATGCCATAAAGATTTTTTTCCTAAAGCGTCACATAAGCGAGATATTTGATATCATAGAGTGCCAATGGTTTATTTTTGCAAAATCATTCACTCAATATCTCGCTAATGTGACACTTTAGGACAGATTTCCTTATGACATAATTTGTTGGTATAATAGTTTTATATCGACGTGTGTAGGTTTCATTTCGATATCTTTTAAAAGCACCTTAGTTTTTCCCATATTTACACAAGTTTGATGGTAAAATATGTGTAAATAGTCTAAAATAAAGGTGTTTTACAAAGATATCGAATTTAAACTTACACAGGTCTATAGAATACTATTTTACCAACAATTTATGTCATGATGAAAATCGACCTAAAGTGTCACATAAGCGAGATGTTAGAGTGACCCCAGTAAAAAATGGCAACACTCGTCAAAAGTAGTGACCCCTGTCAACAAAGTGATATCTGTCAACAATGTTAAGTAACATTATCACCAAGTCTTAAGATTTAATGATTTTGCAAAAAAAAAGCTTTTGGCAATCTAAAATATCAAATATCTCGCATAAGTGACGTTCAAGAAAAAAAATCCTCATGATATAAGTTGTTGGTCTAATAGTCCTACATCGATTTGTGCAGGTTTCAATATCTTTGTAAAACATCTTAATTTTTCAATATTTACACATATTTTCCCATCAAAATGGAAGGATTTGGAATAATTCTGGAAGGATGTCGGAATCATTCCAAAAAGTAATTCCCGGTGATTGCCCATCTATGCTAGCAGCAGATGAAGCAGAATCGGAGTGATTATAATAAATAAATTGTTAAAAAAATGTTTTTTATTTAAGTTTTGGCGTTTGGGGCTACTTTAGGCTACCTCATTTCAAATTCGGCTACTTTAGGCTACTCAAGCTCTGAAAATGAGCGACACCAGGTCCCGACTTGTTGGCAACACTGATTTATATTATTGGTATTGTCCTCAGAACAATTGTCGTAGCCATATCGTCAAAGTCCATATCATGAATGGCTAGCAATTTCATGTTATTGGTATTCCCCTCAATATAGAAAAGTTTCATAAACTACTATTTGAATGTGTCACAGAGATCGTTCAAATTGATCGAATACAAAATATCTTAATATTTAAAAAGTTATGATAATTATAAGTGGCTCCGGTAGAAAATTCACAAATCACATTAAAAAAATCATAACTTGTAAACCGTTAAAAATCTTGGAACATCATTACTATTATCTCTTCTGTGTCATGGGGTATTTTCGGATACACACAGGCATGAGTAATCAAAAAAATAATAATTGTCGTCACTTTTTGGACCAGCCTGTACAGAGAAAGTTTACGGGGCAAATATACAGAGTCACTAGCATTCAAAAGTGGTTGCACTTTTTTCACGTGGAGGTAGACAGCTACTCGGTTTGTCTATTCGCACGCCAGTAGCTCGGCTCGCCTTTGCTGTCTACACGACACCAGCTACTGCCCAGTCCGAGGCGAGTCACGATGTCGAGTGAACTTCGGCTGGCACTGGCGAGCTACTGCCGAACGCGTCCAAACGATGCGAGCGACGGCCGAGCCGCTGTCATGTGCGTGTTGCTGCCGGGCGAGCAGCGAGTGAAAACAAAAAATGTTGAAGTAACTCGCATCCGAGCTACTGACCAACTCGCACGTGCGAGTTACAGGTATGTTACGTCCAAACAGTGCGAGTTACTGCAGTGCAGCTACTCGGCAGGCTGGCTCGCACGCTAGCTCGCACCGTGTGAACTAGCCATTACTATCACTCTCGCTCGCACTCACAACAGCTTGAGCACACACTCTGAGCACACAGGCTCACACACTCAGTCACACAGCCCGAACAAGTTCACGTCTAACGCCATCTATCGGATTTTGATAACATGGTGCACTGAATGTTATTTTTTTGAATGAACGAAATTTGTCTTGTAAAATTACGTTCATTCAAAAAAATAACCTCACTTTCTATGTGTGAGTGTGACAGTCAGGGTCAGGTGCAAAATGTTTTTTTTTGACAGTTCGTTTTTTGAGATTTTTGCACGCATTCATTTCATTTGCCGATAATTTAAAATTAATCGGAGCAAGACAGTAAGTTTATCAGACTCCCTCAGATTCTATTAATTAATATTATTCATTCAGGTATGAATATAAAATTTCGATAAATTTATCCTTGGAGGAGGGATGAAAAAGAGATAATAATCCTTCGCCCGTGCTGAAAGATTTTATTTGTTTGATTGAGTCTAAGTAAATTATAATTTACTGACTAATAGGTGTCATGATATTTACAGGCTGCTTGTAGAATATTCTTTGCTTATTGTCATACAACACACAAACACTCTCCTTCCAGATGTAATCGTCCGACGATCACCCCACCATGGATTCCAAATATGCTACTATCGATGGAGAACATGAGAAAAGAGTCAACAAACGAAAATGCAATTCTATTGACAAACTCAAGGTCAAAAAACCGAAAATTATTAACAATTTGAACCATGTAGTTTACATATCGCAGAAGAAAGAGGAAGCAACTGCTACTAATAATGGTACTAATGGTCTGGTTGAGAAAAGTGAAAAGAATCATGTCCCTGATGATCTGCAGGAATCCCGGAAACGGCTGCCAGTGTACGCTGTTCGTGGGAGGTATGTTTCCATAACATCTACTGCAGACTGTGTGATGAAAGATGCAAATATATGATGTGTGCTGTTTGGAGAGGTAAAATAACTGTATTGTCTCTTAAATTCATGCCTTGGGGCTGCAATAAAAAATGTGATCTAAACTTTGAGTAATAAGGTAATACTAGAGGAGCTAGCTCGAAGAAAAAAGAAAAAGAAAAAAAGAAAATGTGCATGGCCTCTTGACAAGAGGGGAAGCGCGGGGCGAGAGGGGGCTTGTCAGTTATCATAGATAAAAATCTTTGAGTGCAGATGCAACATGGTTTAAAAGAGAGTTACAGTCGCCTTTGCCCAAGAGTATACCTATCAGTTAATGAATCCTGCCTGGATATACTGCTTGCATACTTCTTACCCACTAAAATTATGTCACGAAAAGAGTATTGCTGTCTCTTTCACTCCCGGCGTTAAACCATAGCGCGTTGCAAGAGGAAAGCACAGGCGACCTATTATTATATTATGTACCTATTATACAGGGTTATTTTTGGACCCCTAGCCAAAAATCACTATTATTTTAGGGACACCATTCTGAGCAACTTTCACTAAGAAACCGATTTGATCAGAGCAATAAAGTTTTTCCACTTTGATAGGTTTCTGTCACCTTCCATCTCCATCATCAGATAGGATGAAAAGGTCTCATCACAAATACAATTTCATCTGTATTTGTATCATGATACATAACACGATGGTATTCACATGTCACATCTGCATGTAAAAATCTTGTTACTCTTTGATTTTCACCAAGAAAACATGGCTGCGGTTTGTTGATTTTTGTACTTTACAAAGTATTATTGACTACCTATGCGTAATTTACTGATAATATAGGGTCCTTACGTATGAAAAGTTATTCCTTGGCTTTTTTGTGTCTTTGTGTGTAGTTTTTACAGTACCGCAGAGCACAATACGGCATTATTTACGTTTTTACTTTCGCACTGCACGTCACGGCTTGGCAAGCGCTTGGCACAGACTGATTGGTGTTTTGCGAATTAGCTCTAACTAGTGCTACAAGAAATTTAGTTTGCGGGCCTACTCTAGTATTACCTTATTACTCAAAGAATCTAAATGATATAATAATAAATGCAGCCCATTAATGTCTCCGCCAAGGGCCATAGGCCTTTACCCGGACATAGGTAAGATTGAGCCAAACTCCACCATGACGGCTCAGTGCGGGTTGATGGGTCAGCAGATGGAGCTAAATCCAATCTAAATTATGATCAAAATTGTTTTTACAGGCTTATGGAAGAAATCAAGAAAAATGATACAATGATATTGATTGGTGAAACAGGCAGTGGAAAGACAACTCAAATTCCTCAACTGATACATGGGGCTCGGTTGGAGAGCACTGGTGCTATAGCAATCACTCAGCCTCGGAGGGTGGCGGCAATCACCATAGCAACTCGGGTCGCTGCTGAGATGAACACTGAAGTGGGCTCTATAGTTGGGCGAGTATTGAATTTACTTAATCTGTAGATTTGATCACGGAAACCTAAATTCTTAAAAAAATAAACTGTTTAGAGCTCTGTGGTCTAGTGGGTTTCATACTTGCCTCTCACACGGGAGATGCAGGTTCGAATCCCCGTGCTGACCATGTACCAATGAGATAAATTGTTCTGACCTTTGACGCCCCCAGCGTCCGCACTAACGAAACTAGTTGGGGTATGATAAAGACCTACCTAATAGTGATCTGCGCTACATGGCCTGCATTGCCTGCATGGCATACGATCAGACTCGCGTTTTTAAAATATCTACGTTTTATTTGGTTAAATGCCGGTTGTTTAAAGTAGTTCACACTTAACATCCTTTGTTAATTTAATGATCCCCGTCAACAACAGAATTGACAAAACAAAAGCGAACGAACACCCGATTCATTTGGGATTTCAGATACACAAAACGAATGAATGAATGAATTGTTTGGTCGGCCTTAATCAGAGGCTCTCAAATCAGACCCAAGACGCAGATTTGGAGACTTATTTGCATAAAGAGTCCAAATTCGGAACAAAAACGTTCGGGGAGTCCTCTCATTTAAGTTTGAGATTGTTAGGCTGAGTGGGTTATACTGATACGTACAGAACTGGGGCGAGATGAAGATTTTAAATGTTTCTCTTTTCAATTAATAAATAATTGCTGCTTCCATTATTGCTGACTAGTGTTTATGCCAAAATCACAGTTCAGATAAGTACTACGTAATGTACAGTAAAGTGTTAGTTTGTAAAAGATTTTCTCACCATTTTACGGGTCGGCAGCTGGTGTGTCAAATACAAAATCGGTCAAGTGCGGGTCGGAATCGCACACGAAGGGTACCGTACTATGCACTCAAAACAATAAAACAAAAAGAAAAAAAAGATACGCGTGTAGCACCGTACACGTGTTAGAAGTAAAACTTCTGTAGCTAGATCATTAAGTGGTACCTATACTATACACCTATACCTACCTATACTAAAAGAGATTTAAATTTCCAATTTTGAGATCCAATCTCTGCTTCAAGTTACTTTTAAGTTTCAGACGTCCGATTATTTGAAATTATTTTATACTTGTACTTACTTTTAATACGTCATGTCATTTATTTCCCACCATTCCTTATCTACAATTTGTCGCGCTCGTGGTGATATACTTAACTCATTCAATAGTGTCACTACTATTTGCATCTCGCTCAGATTATATACCATCTGACGTCACGTCTTTAAGCCGTCTCGCTCAAATGTATGCATTGCTTTGCTTGTTTTAGAAATCCATATCGACCCGTGTGACATTGATGAAACTCTTTTCTTACAAACTGTATGGATCGCATCGCACAGCTGTCAAACATAAGTTCCGGTTCCAACAAAGGTTGAACGAAGTAGTTTTTGGTCACGTCACTGGTTTTGTTTATCCCAGATCCCAGCCAGCGGCGGCGGCGGCGGCGGCGCCATCTTGGCCATACCGGAAATCAAGAACTCGTGGAAGAATGCTTAAAATAATTTTTATTTGTTAACGTTTCATCAGGTTTTTCTCTCACTAATTAACATTCTTTATTGTACGAATGTATTATTATCTTATCTGATTAGTTAAAAACCGTATTGAAAATAGTTGCGGTTTTAAAAGTCTTCAGCCGACCCTGACGTCACCGATTCCAATTTCCGTTACATTTCTTAGCCACTCGTGATAGCACCCGGCTAGTAACAATTGAAAAGCAAATATATGAATAACCCACAGTTGAGAGGTTAAATAAATTTTACCCCCGTGCCCCAAGAAGTTTTACTTCAAAAAATATCTTAAGTATGTTATGTCGGTGATGGAAAACATCGTAAGGAAACCTTCATTACTCCATAGCTGCGACAATGGGCTAGCCCCCTGTCACGCAAAATGGAGTATTGAATCACTGGCTGAAAGTGGGTACAGTTGTGTCTGTGCCACCCCATGTGGGAAAAGGCGTGACGCTATGTTATGTTATTAAACTGTTATTGGTGCATACTAGGTGTACAAGTTTGTATTCCTATGTTCATATGACAATTTAAGGTAATCCAGTGGTGGACAGTAAAGTTGTATATGACTAATATTTTGTCATGTAACTTAATATAGTGTGAAGTGTCCCATTGCTAGCTTTACTGTTCTAGTCAAACAAGAATTTTTCCAAGTAGTTCCCCCATCACTGGATTAATACACTTTTTTTAAATAATATTGTTTAAAAATTCCAGTTACACAGTACGATTTGAAGATGTTACGAGTCCACGGACAAAGGTGAAATACCTGACTGATGGCATGCTATTGCGAGAGGCAATCCTGGATCCGTTGCTCAAAGCATACTCTGTGGTAATACTCGACGAGGCTCATGAGCGCACTGTCAGCACTGATGTACTATTTGGCATCATTAAATTGGCACAGAAGGAAAGACTTGAAAAGAAGTTAAATCCTCTGAAGGTAAACATTGATACAAAGAACTCCACTGGGTGAACCTGCACCTGGTTTTATTAATTTATTCAGGAAGGCAACAGCATTTATCATGATATATTATTACTTACTTGGGCTGGAGTGTAGCGTAGCACTGCGCCCTCAAAAAGTGAAAATTTTACAAGTAGGGGCTTCCTCCCCCTTATCGACACACTGACCCTTATTTGTTACGTCATTATGGCTCCCTAACACTACATTTCCGTGAGGTGCAGAGTTAACACGATGAAGTTGTAAGAAGGAACTGTGAGTTGAATTGAGAGAATGAAGAGTGATGTCCGTCATATTTTACAGGTGATAATAATGTCTGCCACAATGGACGTGGACACATTCAGCAAGTACTTCAACAATTGCCCAGTGATATATTTGGAGGGCCGCACTTACCCGGTCACGATATACCACTCGAAGACGAAACACGAAGATTACCAGTATGCGGCTGTATGTACGATATTCCAACTTCATGCTACGGCACCCGCAAAGTAAGAAACATTATAATCTTTAACATACAGCTAGTAGAATTACAGTCTATTCGTGATAAGAATGCAGTGAAATTTAAATCTGTTAACACATACTCACAGGACAGGACACAACCTTCGCGTTCGAAAGTTTGCCTTCAAGGTCACTGTGAACTTGGCTTGATAATTGGAAACGATTGGATTGGTATGGGACGTGGCTAGGCCGCCGGACAGTGATGACTTTACTGCATTCTTATCACGAATAGACTATAGGGTCGTGAGTCGCATACAGAATAGCATGGCAATAGGCTCCCAGCTCACATCAAAAATAACCACGTTGATGATGATCTCCGACTTTTTAAGCACTGTGGAATAATCCCAGTCACTGACAAAGTTAACTACTGCCTCCTCAAAGAGCAGTTCTTTGACTACAAAGACAGTCAGAAAATCAATCACCCTGTATTGACCAGACGAATGGCGCAAGGTAGACTGGTTACTGAGCGCGCAAACAATAGCTATGGCCAGCGAACGAGCTCCTACATGATGACGCGACTAATAAACACCTTACCTACCGACATTAGGGACTCGATCAGACAAACTAATATCAAAGCTAAACTCAAATCATACTTTATAGGAAAATTAGAAATTGGAAAGTTCTTGAGAAATGCAACTACTGAATTTTAAATTATACTATTGAATGTCATGAATGTTATTGAATATTATGTAATTGATTAATGATGTTAATGAATATTTAAAATTATGTTATTGCTTGTTCAGAATCTCAGATACAACAAATAAATTAATGAGTAGATGAGACCACCCACAAACCCCAGTGGTTTAAGTGATGTTCTCATAATACTTAACTATGTTTAAATTCTTGTGTAAATAAATAAATAAAAAAGGTATAGCGATGGCACAAAAAAACCAGTTGTGGCATGTCAAGTCAAAATAGCCAAAATGCCACTCTGAATGAGAGAAGTCGTAACGCTATGTGTATTTTAAAATCATACTAAAGTCTTCCCAAAATAAAAGGCCCGTTTTGACACTTCACGCCCATGAAGTTTTAACCCATAACGCGTAGGTAATAGAAACAGTTTTCCTAGGTGCAACTTGTACGCTTTGCTTGTACGCAACAGTTGGCTTTTATTACCTACGCATTAGGGGTTAAAACTTCATGGGCGTGAACTGTCAAAACGGGCCTTTTATTCTGTGAAGACTTTATCTCAGTTCTTTAATGCTTTCACTTTCTTTCAGCCACGATTTTCTTGTGTTTCTAACTGGACAAGAGGAGATTGAATCTGTATTGCACAACATTAAGCAAATAGCCAAGGTATGTAAAATACTACAGAAATAATCACGCACAAAGCATTTATGTGTAAAATTGTATCACTAAATATAATAATAATAATAGTAGATAGTCTCATAGACTCATAGCACTTGGCGTAAGCCCGTGTGTCAGAACCTCTTTAAAAAGAGTGAAATGAAAAATTCATAAACACATAATAATAATAATATTATAGCGTCACGCCTTTTCGCATACGGGGTGGCAGAGGCACCGCCGTGCCCACTCCCAGCATACGGGGTGGCAGAGGCACCGCCGTGCCCACTCTCAGCATACGGGGTGGCAGAGGCACCGCCGTGCCCACTCTCAGCCAGAGAGGAAAGATAAAGATCGTTATTGATAAAGATAGTTGGCTTATCTATTGCTCTGCCCACATCGGAAACGATCGGTGGGGGCAGCAACACCTGGGGGGCAATTCTGGTGCGAGATCATGTCCATGGTCGAAATATCTATTTTGAGATACCGAAATCTCTATCAAAAACAAGAAAAAGCTATTCTTACGACTAGTCTTTCGACCAACCGAGATATCTCGACCCGTTTTCGATCAAAATAAATATAAATCGTGATAGTTTTCGACGGATTCAGGCCGTATCAAAACCGATATCTCGACTGGGGAGATGATCTCGATAGCGCGAGAAGCGGGGGCCTGCCCTGGGGGGTAATTCCGCTATTTACATTACAATTCATTGATCATTCCCGTATTCCAGGAAGCAAAAGGTCCTCCAATAAAGGTGTGTCCGCTCTACGCGGGGCTCCCAGCGGTCAAGCAGCTGCAAGTGTGGCGGGCCGCGCCGCCGGGCACGCGCAAGGTGGTGCTCGCGACCAACATCGCGGAGGCGTCGGTTACCATCCCGGGGGTCAAGCTGGTTATCGACTCGGGCATGGTGAAGGAACGGTGGGTAAAGTCCATTCATTTTCTGTGTGTCATCGGCTTTCTTTGATCGAGTGTCGGCGCTCTTTCAAATTAGGTGGCTGGTGGCAAGGGGCGGCGAGATCAAAGGACACTCAGAAAATGAATGGACTATACTGTGACATATGAAGGACCCTTCAATAAAGGTGTGTCGGCTATACGCGGGGCTACCATCTGTCAAGCAGCTACAAGTATGTACAACATCGCGGAGGCGTCGGTGACCATCCCGGGGGTCAAGCTGGTCATTAACTCGCGCATGGCGAAGGAACGTTGGGTATAGGTAGCGCCATCCACGATGACGCGTGACGTAGCTATTTGCATCTTTGTCTTTCAGCAGAGTGCCCCGATGAAACAGAAAGATGCAAATAGCTACGTCACGCGTCGTGATCGGCGGCACCTATACCGTGGGATACGAAGGCGTTTGAAGGCGTGAAACATAACAACTTGGCTACCAACGCTGCACCGAGATATTTATCAATGTACCCACATGATAACACATACTTGCTTGCACAGAATAAAACGTACTTAGTTACCTATGTCAGTTACGCAATAAAATCTCATTATTTCATTAGGTATTATTTATTTAACACAGCGCAGCGTTGGCCCATACGGGGGGGGGGGGAGCAGAGACATAATTGTGCCCACTCTTAGCCAGTTACTGAATTCTCTAGACTCCTTCAAGG
>OY735255.1:11082939-11107121 GCA_963457715.1 Argyresthia albistria
CGAAAACATGTCGCAGCGGATGCGGCTTTACACTTGGAGGCAGATAACTTGACTTGACTGCGCAAGCGAAAGGTGTCTCTTTGGTGGTGGAGAGCGAGAGCGAGAGTGTTCCCCAACTACGTCAAACCAAGCTCAAGTTATGTGCGAATAGTAAGGAGAGAGTCTTGGATGAACTGGGTTCAATGTTTATTTTAATTCCTTCGTGGCTTTAAACTTTCAAAACCCAAAATAATAAATATTTAGAAATCAATCGTCACGTCTTAGCAATCGTCGTCCATCTTCTCATCTCCTCTCTCTTTCCCTCTCAATCATCCGTCTCATCTGTCAAAAGCACCTTACGTTCTATTCCACGCTTATCGTCTATCATACAATCACCTAACAACTTACTAAATCCACAGTATATGCCTCCCATCTGTACATGCTTGGCGACCGCCATTTACAGAACATTTAAGTAAGTTTATACAGGGTGTAACAGAAAGGTGTAGTCATATTTAGGGGGGGTTGTTAGGGACATAATTCTGTAAAACTTTTGCGATTTGATCAGAGCACCTTTATTTTAAAAGCTTTTATTAAACTTGCACTGTATGTATGTATGTATGTAATGTATGTTTGTTTGTGGGTATCACGGTTCGCGTCAAAAAATGTCGGCTTGAATTTTGACCCACTTCCCGTTATCCGATTGAGCTGAAATTTCGCATACGTGTATAAGTCGGATGACAATGCAATATATTTCTGACTTAAAGCTGATCTGATGATGGAGACGGAAGACGGTCATGGGAACTCTGTCATAAAACATCGCAAGCCCGTCGAATTTGGGCTCGTTCGATTCGTCTTGACGAATACTTTGGTCCTAGAATATTTTTTATGACATGGAGCTGATCTGATGCTGGAGACGGATGACGGTCATGGGAACTCTGTCATAAAACCATCGCAAGCCCGTCGAATTTGGGCTCGTTCGATTCGTCCTTGACGAATACTTTGGTCCTAGAATATTTTTTTATGACATGGAGCTGATCTGATGCTGGAGGACGGAAGACGGTCATGAGAACTCTGTCATAAAACATCGCAAGCCCGTCGAATTTGGGCTCGTTCGATTCGTCTTGACGAATACTTTGGTCCTAGAATATTTTTTTATGACATGGAGCTGATCTGATGCTGGAGACGGAAGACGGTCATGGGGAACTCTGTCATAAAACATCGCAAGCCCGTCGAATTTGGGCTCGTTCGATTTCGTCTTGACGAATACTTTAGTCCTAGAATATTTTTTATGACATGGAGCTGAGCTGATGCTGAGACTAAAAAGTTAAAAATAAATTAAAAGTAAAAAAACATTTTTAAACAAAGCTTTTATTTAATGCCCTAAAAAGAAGAAAATAAAATTTCAATTCAATCAAATGCGTCATTTTATTACAATACACAATTTATACGATATAAAAGCTTGTTGCGAGATTTACTTATGTAGACTTAATTAGGTGGGTAGGCACCTATTTGCACAGACTTGGAGATAAATCCCGCAACAAGCTTTTATATCGTATAAATTGTGTAATGTAATAAAATAAAACCGGCCAAGTGCGAGTCAGACTCGCGCACGAAGGGTTCCGTACCATTATCTATATAATTGGAACAAAAAGTAAACTTTAGAAAAAACCGACTTCCACAAACCCTATTTGATTAGATTGATTTTAATACAAACTGTAACCCCTTATCCCCCCCCCCGCAGGGGAATTAATTTTTGTCAAATCCCATATCAGTGCTACCCCACGCTACTAAGGAACCCCTGTACAAAGTTTCATGGCTCTAGGTCCATCGGTTTAGGCCTATGCGTTGCCTGCCCATCAGCCACGCATTGTATTTGTACCTAGTATTGAGCAGAATCTGGTGGCCATATGTGGTCTTCATCAGCAGTTCCGACATCACAATATTATGCTTACCATGTGCTTTTGCACGAGTTATTATTGAAAAACACAAAAATCACTATAGGTCTAATCGGTCTAATTTTCCAAATCGGTCCATCCGTTTAGGCGCTATCGAGGCACATACATAAAAAATAAAATAAAAAAAAAAAAACAAACATCCGGACGAATTGTAAACCTCCTCCTTTGGGAAGTCGGTTAAAAAAACCGCAAAAAACACGTTAATTGTATGGGAGCCCCCTTTATATTAAATTTATTTTGTTTTTAGTATTTGTTGTTATAGCGGGAACAGAAATACGTCATCTGTGAAAATATCAACTGTCTAGCTACCACGGTTCATGAGATACGGCCTGGTGACAGACAGACGGACGGACGGATATCTTGAGATTTTAAGGTACTTTCCCTCCAGGGCCCATTCGTTTGTTCCACCCCGTATATGTGTGATCTGTAACTGTATTTTTCATGAAATACCCAAAAAGTTTTGTTCAAATTATCATCTTATGTCAGAATAACTTTGTAGCTAGTTGAAAAATAACATTTGAATAGATTCAAAGCTTGCCGCGCTTTTAGGGCCTTTAGTACCTACTAAACGCCGCCGTAAGCAGCACTGTCTACAACCTACTCCTACTGGAAAACGTGAGACACCCATCTACAATTTCCGTACAATGAGGTTCACTCACTCATTATGTCAATGTCATGCAGACTGCAAAACATCATTTCAACGCACCAAAGAGTATTTAATTAAAACATCACTGGCAGCCAAACTTGAAGTGGCCAAAAGGAAAAAATTAATTTCTGTGCTCTGAGATTTGTATGAAAACAAAAGTAATTAAAAACTATTAATTTTATAATTATTTTCTAAAAGTTCTACATAATAAATAGAGACGTCGTAATTCATCAATTAATATTTAAAGTCTTTGTAGAAGTCCGGGGACGACATTGCCATATCATTTAAATTTAGTTTCATTAAAAGAAGGCTTACCTACCAAAACAAAATGGCCTTGGTATAAACTTTTCAAGCGTGTTGTGAAGACGTATCTTGTACCGAAACCACTTTCAATTTGTAATATCTCTCGTATTTCAGTATTTGTGGTTGGTGCGGCAACAGATATACACATTCTGTGAAAATTTCAGCTTTCTAGCTATTACGGTTCGTGCAGGCGGACCCGGTGACAGACGGACGGACGGACGGACGGACGGACGGACGGACGGACGGACGGACGGACAGCGAAGTCTCAGTAATAGGGTCCCGTTTGGCACCCTTCGGGTACGGAACCCTAATGACGCATTTGATTGAATTGAAATTTTATTTTCTTCTTTTTAGGGCATTAAATAAAAGCTTTGTTTAAAAATGTTTTTTTACTTTTAATTTTTCACTTATACAAATCAGCTGATCGCCCAGCACAAAATGTATGGAGAAGTGAAGAATAAAGTTGCTCTGATCAAATAGTTTTCATAGCGAAAGTTGTTCAGAATGATGTCCCTAACAACCACCTAAAATATGACTACACCTTTCTGTTACACCCTGTACCTATTTCATTTTTATATGAGTTCTACCTCTACTGAGTTCTAGTTTTGAATTTTAGTCTAATTTTAGTTGCTACTGTGCATAATCATGGTTATAATGGTTTTAATTAATTGGAATGAACTTGCGTTTTTCAACTTCCATTCAATTTAAAAAATCTTTATTGAATAAGATTACAGTACACGTTATAAAAAACTCCCACAAAACCGCATTTCGCAGTTTGTCTGTGTTTGTTTAATGCATTCTTCCATGTCTGTGTGTTTGTTTAATGCATTCTTCCATGTCTGTGTGTTTGTTTAATGTATTTTTCCATGTTCCTTTACTTTCGTTATGCACAATTGTTATGAAAAAGTATAACTTGAGTTGCAGAAAAAATACCTCTAAATAAAAATACTTATACCAATATTGTAGACAAGAACTGCCAAAATAAGAGTAGGTAGATGATAAAAATAATAATAAATATTATAGCATCACGCCTTCCCCATACAGGGTGGCAGGAACACAGCTATGCGTTGGTGATTTATCTAGATTTAAGTGCATAATGGTTGAGATTAATTCGACGGGAACAGAATCACTGATATTTATAACAGCGCACATAGAGCTCTGACCCCTATAAAGCTAAAGACGTTTAGACCATACGAAGGGTTACAGTCTAACCGCACATAAACGGGGAGTTTAAAAAAATATCGGTCGCGCTATATAGGAAAAGCGGACCGCTGTCTAAACCTGTCATATCTACCACTACGCCACTGTAATCTCTAACTTACGGCCGTTTTCAATAACCTAATCTATCCTCAATCCGCAGATAGATAGGGTCTTTGCCACAAGCTCCATAGCGCAACTTTCAAATTAACTCTTAATGCGAAAATCATCAATCAGACGTTAGTCAGTTGTAAATGGCAACTGGATTATGTTATGTATGACGTAGTGTGGATTTGACTGAACAAACTGCGCTCGTGCGCTGCGCGCTCTGTGCTCCATAAGCCCCGCAGAATAGTAAAGTTAGGGACAGACAGAGCCCACGTACGCAACGTATGCAACGCATTATGATATCTAGACGCCTAAATTTGTATGAAAATCACAATTTTTTTATCAACACACTTGTCATACGCAACGCTACACACGCCGTCCCACGCATCGTTCGACCTGCCGTCCCATATCGGCGTGGGGAGGTGGAGGGGATCATACGCCATTCCACGCGTACGACCAGTGTGTTTCTGGAACTTACGTTCACAACGCGTCAGTCACACGCGTTGCGATGCGAACGTTCCAGGAACGCACTGGTCTTACGCGTGGAATGGCGTATGATCATCCCTTCCACCTGAATGTCAAGCGTTGTGTACGTGGGACAAGTGTGCACATCAACTGTCCCACGTTGCGTTGCATACGTTGCATACGTAGGCTCAGTTTGTCCCTACCTTAATGCGCTGACAGTTCAATACATTTGATAGATATTTGATAAATCATAGTTCTTATTCCTATAGAATAGATAGACCTAATGTTGACACTGTCAGATCTTTGACGCTACGCATTACCATTCTGCGGGGATAATAGCGTTGTTGTATGTAGCAAATGTTAAGCGAATGCAACTTGACGCCCGGCTGGACCGATATACCTGTAATTTGTATCATGGCTTTATGAACAAGTTAGTGATATTTATACAAACCGATATACAGGGTGTAACAGTAGGGTGTAGTCATATTTTATGGGGTTGTTAGGGAGGCCATTCTGAGTAACTTTTACTATGAAACAAATCAAATCGGTTTCATAGTAAAAGTTGCTCAGAATGATGTCCCTAACAACCCTCTAAAATATGACTACACCCTTCTGTTACACCCTGTATTTTCAAGCTGACGAACGTCTGTCCACACCCCAAGGCCCTGAGTTAGACCTTCACTTACTTAGTGAGTGAAGGACTAACTCAGGGATTGACACTTGACCGATTTGCTCTAAGCGAAGTAGATAGTCGACAGTGATTCCAAATTCTATGCATTCGAATAATACTTTACTGTATTTGTTTTTTGTACTAACGTAAGTAAATAGTGATGAAGACGATTTTTGAGTGTTTTTTAAAATTTCAAAATTTTAATTGTGGAACAATAAATACTAATGAATGAGATTCTTTCTGAGCAGAGCAGATACTCCAGTCTTCAGCGCCATCCAAATGATTTAAAAAATAACTAGCCGGTTAGGATCTCATTGAATTGAACTTATCGCATAAATAAATTGTTATTATTATTATTATAAATACATGTTACCAGTCCTGCATGTTTATTTAAATCCAAAAATAAGCGGAAGCATACTAGTCCAAGAAAATTAGCCAAAATTTTGGCAAAAATAAAGGGTAACTTTTATCTATTAGAAGAAAGTATATTAAAAGAAAACCGTACACGTTTTATGTATCGTGTTAAAATGGAAAATACCGCGCGCCGGGACAGTGTCGAGGGTGCGGGGGGGGGGGGGGGGGACGCTCACTCAACCCGGAGGGAGGGGGGGGGGGGGGCGAGTAGATAATATTAAACTTTCCTCTATAACCTACCTATTCTGATAAGTTACCCTTTATTTTTGCCAAATTTTCCATAGTTTTCTTGAACTATACAATAACAATATGAAGTTAGTCATAGAATATATTTTCTGAACGTTTTTCTCTTGGTGCTATAAATGTAAATAGTAGTTATGTAACGCGTGAATTATATGTAACAAACACTACATAGGCTAGGCGGATATCTAGGAAATATACTGTGTCTTTAAGTACTTACGAAATAAGTTACCTACCTTTTAAGTTTTCTTTATGGCTTTAAGAATAAAATCTGTTATGTATTTCCAAAATGTTTATCATTATCCCTAATCCCGTACACGGCACACCATTAAGGAAAACGGAAAATAATACTTGCGATGAAAATTCATAAATATCGGCTTGTGAAACCAGAGTACGTCTAATTTGGAAGCTGTTATACTTACTCAAAAATATACTAATGATGTCATGCTTCCACGTTTGTATACAAGGACATTTAATTTATACATATTTTGGGGAATAACAGAGGTACCCGTTATTATGAACAACTCTCCCCAAGAAACAATGGTCGCAAACGAAAACAATTTTTGAGTCTACCATAGTATGATACTTTCATCATAGATTAACTTGAAATCAGCTAATCGGGTCAATGTACTGGGGGACGAATTTTCATTTGCGACTATAATAATACGTTTCTTGGGGAAAGTTGTTCATAATGATTGGTATTAGTATTCCCCCAAAAAACGGTCAGCTAATTAAATGTCACCTTGTACAAGCCTCTCCCACTTGTATGTAGATACATAAGTTACAAGATAATGTTTTTTTTTCCGCTGTTTGGTTGGAAGTTGTGAAAGAATTGTAGGCATTTTCTATTTTCGTAACTTGTTACAGTTACGGATTTGGATAAAGTATTTGATTCGTAAGGATGAGGCAATTCCAAAGTATGATGTCAAGTGAAATATCAAGAGCTATTTTATTTTGGGTAGGTGCCTCGAATATAATATTCAGGAAAGTGCCAAACATAAAGAATCAAACTATTTACATATTCAGATCATTAATACAGGCGAACACTTAATATCTGTGCCAACACTCAATGTCGACGATCAATCGATAAATGTGAGGAACAAAGGATATAATTCAAATACATAAGGCTGGTTATCTAATTTGACTCCTTTACTTTTCGCGGATAACACCAACCATAGAATGAAGCAGAGAGCATATGCCGAGAGGGCCGCCTCGCTCGCCACTGCGCCAAAACTCAGGCTGCGGCTAATGGGACTTCCAAATGAACGCCGTCATCGATAACATTCTCAACGCGTCTGCTTTTTGTGTTCCCGCTGCTAATTGCCCAACTTTCTCGCATTAATACATGGCCTGCTTAATGCTTTTGATACGTCATCAATTATTCCGATAGCCCCCTTGCCCAGCATCATTAATTTAATCTGTTTCATCCGGCCGCTTTGTTTTACCTTATGAATTATGCATGGGTGTGGAAAAATCAACACAAATCAGAGGTGGCTCTCGTTATGATGGCCTCGTCATATCTGCTCCTAAAGTTAGTTTGTTTGTTGAAAAAAGTCCAGCTTTACCCATCGAGTTCTTTTTGATGTTAATTCGGACATTTAAGGGCGGGCCCTAGGCAATCAGAACTTAGAATTAGAAGAAATTAAATTAAAAAAAGGTTAAAGCCAAGCTAAGCAAGTCTAACTGAGGAACATACTGTGCCATTTTTATAATGATTAGATAAATAACAAGAACACAAATTCAGATGCGGTGCGAATTGTAAAATAAAACATTGTGATAGACAGATTTTCTGGCAACTTCAGGAGACTTTTCTATCGAGCAAAATGAATAACTATTAAAGTAAGAGAGTGATAAATCTATAAAAAATATATGCTGGGTATCTCAATATAAATTTTCGATGAAAATTGGTTTGAACAAAATATAATAAGCAGTTTTTTAGATATAAAACATTTATTAAAAACTGCAAAGATAACTTTGACATTCATACAAAGACTATGAAAAACAAAGTTACAACACAAAAATCCAGTCTAATAATTACATGCTACTACGGAACCTTTCATGGGCGAGTCCGACTCGCACTTGGCCACTTTTTTTTGCTAAAGGCTGTTATTAAAAAAACGATAAACTTCCCGAAATCAAAAACTGCACAGAAATGTTGTAGATTCGAGTATAAATTAATTCCATAAGTTTCTTGGAAATCTCTACTGTGTAAGTTTATCATTAATTCCTGTGAGAGAGGGGAGGGGGTGGGGGGACTGGGACGGTCGCCGTTAAGTCTGAGCTTCTTGATAAATAAACACCTGCCTCTGATAATTTGTTTGGCAGAACAGTTTAATATCCAACGAGTTTTCCGTCTGTGTTTAGTAAAATATATTTGAATACGGGCTGACTGGAGATCTCTTACAGCTCTCTCAAATACTCCGGTGAAACTTTTATCTCTATACCCTTAAGTACCTAGTTTTTGGGTCGGGATTTCAAAAATTATAAAAGCTTTTACTTGAGCCGGCAAATGGAGTAGGTATGGACATTTTGAAAGAAGGTTCCATCACAGCCTCTTGGAAGGGTTCTGTCGTCTCAGGGGACGCCTGAGGGCATTTACCCGAGATGGCAACCTTGATCAACCTATACAGGATGTAGAGAAACAGAAAGGTGTAATAAGTGTTATTAAGGACGTAGTTCTGAACAACTTCAACTTTGGCTTTTAAACCGATTTGGTCAGACCCACGCGTGGCCACGAGGCTATTGAAATCTTAGTTCCTATGAGCATGTCACGCCAGCCAGAGTAGGATAATGTTTTATAGACTTTTAGTCAGTCCTGGGCTAGGGTAAGCTAAAGAAGAGTGGGATTACGATCAGTAGCACCAACACTGTATATACAGGGTGTTTGAAGTATGGTATATGACAAAAAAAATTGGGGAGTAGAGGGGTTTGTACTGAACAGATATCTGCTTTGAAATTCTGTCCTGTGTTGCGTAGTGGTTGAGATATGATTTTTGCAAGAATTCTGGCGAAAATACCCACATCAAACTAATGCAGCAAGGGCGGGCGGCTACTTACAGCAGTGGACCTCCGATCTATGCCTAGTTATAATCCTGCTTTCATGTTGTGGTCCGTTCCGTTGACAAGCGTTTTAATTCGGTTTTAATTAAAATGCACTGCCGCAATAAATCAAGGTCTTCCGGACGCGCTGCATGCAACCGCTTGCGGCGGCGGCTGCACTGTGAACTTTCATAACTATCCACGTAAATCAGCGCATAAACATAATATCGAGCCGAGCCGAACTATATTGGCAGTTAGGAATGAGATGGTAAAGTGTAATGTTGAGGTAATGCGCAATAACAGACCAATATCGATAGTGCAATAATCGTATTTTTTGGGGATGCAGAATATATATTTTGTATAATAGCTGGAGATGATGTACAAAATACTTACTTACGGTGGAAGAATAATGCCAAGATTGGCTATGTCAACCAAATCCGGACACACTAGCCACTCCCGCTTACGTCCTTTTCAGCCGCCCTAGCCTCATTGGCTTGGAGGTCATCATCATCATCATACTAACAACGTCACATAGCGTCAGGCATTTTCCCATACGGGGTGGGAGAGGCGCACAATTGTCCATATTGTGCCTACTTTTAGACAGTTATTAAATACTAGTAATTGAAATACTCACTTATCTTGCGATACTTAAATACCGGAAAATAACTTGGCATGCAGCGTTTACTGTGTGTGTCTCGCTCTCTCACAAAGTCTGTTTTTGTGAGAGAGCGAGACACAGCAAACGCTGGCCAAATTATTTTACGGGCATTATAACTACCTTTATCTGATTTTAGGCAGGTATACATAATTATATGTATTATAGGTACCTAATATTAGCAAAACGGCCCTATCCAAAGAATTACATTTCATACATTGAGAATGATTCTGAAAATTTCCGAGGAATAACTTGCCGGAACCAAAACACAATGCGAACTTATCCTGAATTGAAGCTTGCGATAAGTAAGTAAGTAGGCTATATAAACCTGCATCCGGACGATGTTGAGTTTCTTACTATACTATACGCTCACTAACACAAGGGATGTGGGACGCAATGAGGAAACGAACGAATGAAGTAACGTAAAGGCTGTAAGTGTAAGTGCCACATCTATTTGTAGAAACAAATTAGGGTCGGGAGAGGAATGCGATGATACGCTTTTCAGTCTCTTTTTCCACACGAGATGTGTTCAACACGTCGACAGCCTCACTTTACCAAGTAGGTATAGAAATTCGTTTAAGAGCTAAAAGCTTTCCATTTGCTTTGCAAGGGTAAAACGAACGACGGACGTTTGTAAGTTGAATATTTGAAGCGAGAACTGTGTAACTTGTTGTGTAATATAAGTGCATAAGTAGGTCTGGTATCTCGCAATTTCGACAGTCAGTATAACCTACATAATACTTACTATGCAAACAAAACATATTTTGAACATCGTTCTCGTTGATAATTACGACAACAATTCAGATTTTTCGAAACATGTTTCTGTGTCGGTGACTAGCTATACCTACCTACCAAGTACCTACCCTTGTAAATCATATCAGCAGACGAAGTTGCACATCACAACTCGTAGATGGCTACGAAAACCGAGTGATCTCGTATCTAGGTGTAAATCTATTGTCGCGGAAAGTGGGTCGGGGGATAGGAATGCATAAAGATACTCATAGATTGTGGAAAAGACAGGGTTCTATAAAGCCGTCAAACACAATAAAGGGTTTGCTGGCTTGCTGGCGATATCGTTACCCAGATAGCTGTGTGTATCCAGAGCTGAATCCCGTCGCCTCAATCCGGCAATCTCATGCCCATGTCATTGTGATATCGCCCTGCCTCTGCCCTTCCCCGCCATTTACTTCTGGCTTCAGTATTTGGGTTATTCAGTGGCAGATAAAGCGTGCGATTTGAGATTTTTACGCAGCACTTTATTACTTTATCGGTTAACGTAACTCTTTGACAAAGAGCTATTTCTAACCACTGTTTGTAAGTATTATCCGAATTCGAAAAAATACTGAAAAGAAAGATAGAAGGAAAAAGAAATGAAAAAAATGTGGAATCTTTTTTCTATCAATAAAATGGTTTAAAAGTCTTTGAAAGTAAATTCAAAAGTTTTAATACAATTGCGAATCTTGGAGAATTCGTATTGCTTTTATTATTAAAACGTACTTCCGAAAAAATGTTTCAGTTTCTTAGAAATAAACAATGCTGAAGACTATCTCTCATCCTCATCATGGAAGAACCAACAGACTTTACACATTTAACACCTAGTGCTTACAGTATCGGGGGGATTCAGTAATTGGTTTAGCGTCGTCAATACCGATGTATGTACATAGTTACAAGTTCGACGACGACGTAAGTAAGTATTACATGTATGTTGTACGTACGTATAATACTTATTATAGTATGTGGTGGTTGTACATAGAAATAGTAATACGTCGTAGCCGCAGGTCCTGTAACATTGTCTTATTGGTCTGACGGAGGTAACACGTTTAGTTACGAAATTCAGCGCATTACTGCCAAGGTGCTAGAGCTTTCGATGTACACTTACCCGAGGTAAACAAGCGTAACTAGATAGAAAGACTCTTTGGCCAAAGGTCAACGATCTATCAGGATAAGTTTATAAGAGTCACGCGGCAGCAGAGAAGTAGCAGCAAATGCCTTCACATTGCTCCAGCGCGACGTGTGGTAGCATTTTCCAAAATAGAATCGTACTGGGAAACATCATCGTAAATTCTTTGATGATGGTCTGTCATTTATTAGATAAGGAATGGGTGCATGTATTCGCTTGTGCAACACTGATATTTAGTCGCGCTGTTAACACTGAGAAAGCGCTAAGAGCAATGTAAGTAAATGGGCTTTTCGGGGATTACCGCTAATATGGTATTTAACAAGAATGTCTCTACGTAGAGTGAATTCTGCTTGGCTAGTGCATTTTCTCGCAAGCGTGAACTACGTAGAGCGTATACCTTAATTTTGTTTTGGCAGCAAGTTACTTACACATTCGTGCAACTTTGCCGTTCATGATGTCTTGAACAGCAAGTCAAACTTTGCTTCGAAATTTCTCATAAATGAGCGTTAAACATCTTGAGGCGCGGCATTCGTTGAACCTTTTCAAGGAATAATTTGCGTAAAATTAAAATTAATGTGTACCAAAATTGTTGCTAACGCATTGGAATAATTGCTTTTAGTACCCAACTCTATGTGGAACTGCGAGAGTTTCCTGTGCTTTATGAACTGGTTTCCGCGCTGAGCTATTTATAGCCAACACCTATCTTTTACACAATAACAGCAAAGTGCATGACCAACTCTAGCTTTCCGTTCTAATGCATGGTAATTTGGGGATACAAAAAAATACAAAATACAAAAAGCGTTTTACATAAGTTTACTTATGGTCTCCACACTAGGTGACACCTGTGTCGTGGAGGCCATACATTCTAGACATTATAAGTTGCGACAAACAGTGGAGCTATCTGTAGCAAGGATTTCATTATATAATGAGCAAAGATTATTTAGAATTAGAGAAAAAAACTACACTTATCTAAAGACCTTTTTAGAATTTGGAAAAAATAAAAAATAAAAACAGCAAAAACCACACTTATCCAAAGACCCGACCCTTGTGCATATAAATATAAATTCATTTTAAGTGTATATTGATGTACCTAAACATATGTATGTGTAAGTGAATAGATATGTGAGAAGGTATGTGCGTGAATGTGGCTTATCTGTGCCACAACCCAACCTAGCACCTCTGTGCTAGCCCACCTATCTTCATCGGCTCTGCAGCAGGTGTATATGTAGTTACATTATAGCTGCTAGAACAGTCTACGCCGGGCGCAGTCCTCCGGGAAGCTATACACACAACACCTGCCAAAAAGCAGGATGTGGCTGAAGCAGTCGTGCACTTCTTAGTATTTATTATTTGTTGGCACGACGAAGGTGCAATCCTCACGCGCCGTGAGTGGTCTCAGGAGGCGCCGGGACCAGCTTTTAAGCTACAAGCTTCAAAGCTCCGCGCCTTCTTCCTCACCCGAGCCACCTCCTAAGCCGAATTAAAATTATTTCCAACTAAAGTTCGCCAATTTTACTGGCGATTTCCCACGCCGCCTAAGGGCGTATACAATTTTACCTCGCGCTATCAAATTATGATGTAATGCTATTGAAATGTAAAAGCTATAAGAACAGATGCGCCATTTTACGTTCACCAGGATAATGATCACATGAAATGGCGTGAAAGCATTTACTCGCGGGTTGTGGGGCGGACATGTGCGGCTGCGGGCGAGGGCGGGCGGGCGGCGGGGCGCGGGGCGGGCGGCGGAGGAGACAATCTCTGCGATGGCTTATTCAGTGCTGCAACGATCCGAGCAGAGAATTGAATTGGAAGCAAATGTGCCGTACGAATACTGTCGCCGAATATAAACGATATCAATTCTAAGTAAGCCCCTTTTACCAATCAAATTATTAGGGCGGGTTAAAGAAATCCCGCGAAGTAAATAGAAAACTGTCCAAATTCTTAGCATAATCTGAACTAATTGTAGGTGTGGTTTAGTTATAAAATAAATAACGGTTATAAGTGTTTCATACTAATATAAAAAATTACACAATTACGTCTATTTGGGAGTAGTAGAAGTAGGTAGTTGAAAAGGTATTGAACATATCAGGTATGTTGTTGACTACAGGATGTAACATCAAATAAAATAGCATCCTAAGCTGAATTGCTGGTTATGCATAAACAAGACATAGTTAACATGGAAACACTCGTATCAGGAACAATTAAGACCGCGTACATTTCAAATGTAAGCCGTTAAATCTGTGACCAGCACTGCACTCTCATAAACCACTAGGAAGACAACATAAACACTAATTTAGAGCTCAGACTAATGCGGGCGGTTATCTAAACCGCGGTCGTAGTCGGCAGATAACCAGGGGGCGAATTCTGCTATCACAATGACCGCTCGGTGACGTGACGTGACGACGACGCCCTTCCATCATCTGGCATTTGGATGGTGTCTTTTTTTGGCAAATAATAATGGTAGATTGATTACCAATCACCTTATTTAGTTTTACCAATAATGGGGGATTAAAAAAATACCAAATTCCAGTAGTTCTAAATTCGTCATTAGATTTCGTTAAGAAGAGGGTTATCTTGCCAGTATAAAATGAGGTACAGACCCTCTTTTACACTTTTAAATTTTTGTTTTTTAATTAGCTGTCAGAAATTATCCTAATGCCTAAATTATTCTCCAAACGCCAGATGATGAATGGGCGTCGACGTCCAGAGCACAAGGTAGACACTCCAGAGACCAAATATATGGAAATATGCACCGCATTAACACTGGAAAACAAAATGAAAAAATCGGTCAAGTGCACAAAAATAAAATAAAAAAGATTATGCCCTCACGAGGATTTGAACTCGCGACCTGCGGATTGTGAGCCTACATCATACCCGCTGAGCTACCTCAATGATGTAGGTTGTCGCGAAATATACCAACATATTGAAATGCGTGGGTGTATCAAAACAAGTCTCTTGTATGGGGACCCCCTTTAATTTGTAATATCGTATTTCAGTATTTGTTGTTCTTGGGGCAACAGATATGCACAATCTATTACGGTTCGTGCTGTAGGACACGTTGACGGACAGACGGACAGACGGAAAGCGTGGGCTTAGAAATAGGGTCCCGTTTGGCACCCTTCGGGTACGGTACCCTAAAAATGCTCAATGACTTATTCTGTCGGTGCGTGTAGTAGAATCGCCACCACGTGCGTGCGGTGAGCGGGCGGCGGAGGGAAGCGGCGGGTGGGCCATTTCCGAGCGTGCCTCGCCTTCACTAGCTATTTCCGCCGGGTCTGTTTACGGCTCCTCTCCCATGGAAATGTTGTGGCGTGGAGTAATCACGGGACGTGTGCAGTTGGCGCTGGTGAAATTGATGATAAAATGCTAGGAGTACACTAGTAACCTACTTTTCTATGGTTGATATTCTATAGAAGAAATGAGGGAATGAAACAAACTCGGTGGTACTTGCATGGTTTTTGAGGCTAACCCTGAGTTAATCCCAGAGAATAGGCATTTGTTTCATTTGCTTTTGCAGATACATAAAAGTTCGCTATAATAGAAAGGCATTTAAGATAGGTATAATATAAATAGTGTCATTGGTTTGTTCACATAATGGTAGGAAAAACCAAGTTCCTAGTTATCTAAAAATAAAAAAAATACTAATGCATACATTTATTGGACAGTTAAGCTGGAATTTTATTGTAGGTTTATTTTGGCTAGTTGGCTTGCAATGAGGTTGGGGCGTAACGGTCCTGGCAACTACGCTAACATGCTAGCTTAAATACGCTAAAACGTAATAGCTAAATATAGCGGAAAATATATTAACTACGGCTTAGAAAATTAATGTAGATAATATATGATAGCATAATTTTTTTAATGATATAATGGGTTTGTCTACTAAAGCACGAATAGTCCGCTAATTAATATAGTACCTACCGACCGACGAGGAGCACAGGCATGTCCGGATACTTGTAAGATTGGGTTATTAACAATTATTAACAAGTCACTAATGTTACCCGTCTTTAAAAAATATGTCGAGAGATTGTTATTCTCCTGGCTGAAAAGGAAAAAAAATGACATTAAAATTAGGGGAAATTAAATTCTCATCCCCTTGCAATAGACATTATTTGACGTCTTGGTAGTCACTGTCAAAGTCAAACACTATTTTGTGCTTCTGCGAGCAGTAGAGTTAATGAAGTGAAGAATAAATAGATATGATTTGCATCTTATTGCCTATCTAAATTGTCAGAAGGGACTGCTCGTACGTACCATTTTGGTAAGGTTAAGTAAATTTGTGTAGTTTACCTGCAAACATTACGGAAGGCAATGGAATAAAACCAGTAGAAAGGATTCTGATTCAGCATTACAACGGAGAGAGACCAAATGGCGTGGGAGCTTTCTTAGTGGCGCATTAAAACAAACGACGGATAACTAATGCGGGTATTTGGCTTTGAGTAGAAAGTAAACTTTGGTAGGTACCTGGTATGTATGTCGTAGCCATATCGTCAAATTTGGCCAGCCATTTCATGATATGGCCAAGCCATTACTGGTCACGTCATGAAATGGCTGGTTTTAATGAAAACATGTATTTTTAAAAGCATTTTTATTCAGCACCACGTGATGTTTTTTGTGTTATACACTTCGATCATACATGATCGAAGGTTATACATACATGTCAAACTACTCGCCCCTTTGGTCATCACCTAAGCTACCGCAGTGTTTGCCCTAAAAGATTTCATCGTTTCATGATATTCGCCAACACGTCGATATGGCTACGACATGTATAGATAATGGCATCTATCATAGAGTCATGCCACTTTTACTGTACGGGTTGGTAGAAGCATAGTTTGCTCAGTATGTTTGTACATGATATTGTGTATGATGACATATTAATTTTACTTTGATTCACGGCACAGGGTTATGAACCCATCAGCAGGCCCAAATAGGCACCTCGTAGATACTATACTTTATCATTTTAACATTGATATATGTATACGTTTGCTGATATAGTGGAACTAATAGTTAAATGCAAACTAAAAGCAAGGATTAGCATCTCGTTTTACACAAGATAGGAGCCTACTCGCTAGTGAAACGTTGTTTGAAATTTAATAAATCCATCCTACCTCACATTTGAATCGTTCTTCTTGGGATTGAAATGTTAGAGCATTATTCGGGATGTCACGTGTGATATATTGAAATTTAAATGTCGATGTTATTGATCTCACCGAGCTCGGCGGTGAGGGAAGGTGCTGTGAGTTTATTGACATGGAATCAAAATACTGACATTAGGAATAACACTATAGTTCAAGTTCAAGTTCAATTTTTTTATTGACCCTAAAATTACTAAGTGAACGTCAATATTAATATTTTTTGTATACTACCGCCCGTTCGGAAGTTGTGGGCTTAGAGATGGATTGGCTATACATATATTTAAGACACAAATCTGACATTATTTTTCTATTGAAAAGCCTTGAACCTACTCTATTACGACCATTTCTATAAAATCAGACAATGATTGACGACTATTTCGATATTAAACTCTTTATATCCCCCGATCGCTATATTTCATGTGAGCACCCACACTGAGATATCTACTGTTAGCCAAGTATAGTAGCTTGTATAGTAGATACTTATTCGTCTTTTAACACATGGGTGCTTTCCTAACTTCCTACAGAAAGGTTCGTAGAGGTATATTGCGGTTTGTGGTAAGTGGTGATTTGGCGGACCACAATAGGCTAGACCCTCGTCATATTTTTTTAATATTTCTCAGCTTTGTTCGATAAAAAGGCGTGAGCGAAGAAAGGAATTAGGAATGATAAGGACACTCAGTGAGGAGCGCGGTCGCAACAGCCAGTTTAGCGAATTCCATCAGAGTTCGATTGAACGTGAAGCATTATGTAAACGAATCCTCTTGCCCCTCGTTTGGCTGAAATCTCTGGAAGCTCACGAATGCGCGGACAAAGATGGGAATATACCGTCCGTCCGTCGCAGGCCAGCACTGCTCCGTTTAACTTTGCGCTTTAGCTTCGCAAAACTTTCCCATTCTGAAATGTTTTGTGCTATTTTATAACAATCCTCCCGGAAGCTTTTTTTGAGCACCGTACTTATCGTTAAATCAAGTAAAAGTTATATGTCAACTTTGTTCACTCGCGGTATTCAGTTTGGTTTTTAGGTCTGTTCAGTTTCAGGAAAGTTCAGACGAAAACTTTTCTATGAAGCGATATCGAACAGAACAAGATTAGTTACAGTAGCATTATTAATAAATATTCATACTTTGATTGAAAGTTTCGTGTGCATATAATAAGAAGGTATATTTATGTAAAATGGTTTTGTTGACCTCTTACTATTACCACAGATACTATGTATAATATTATACTAATACTATTACATAACATCTCTCAGAGCAACGTACGGAATGCCCTTATAATGTTCACTTCTGTCTCTCCCACTATCGAAAATCACTTATAAATATGAATTCGCTTTGCGTATAACCTTTCCGCTACATTACAGAAACGTTTCGGCTGAAGACTGTAGTGATAAAATAACTAATAACCGGCCAAGTGCGAGTCGGACTCGCGCACGAAGGGTTCCGTACCATTATCTATTAAGAACCGCAAAAAAAAAAAACATTTTGTATGGGGGGCCCCCCCTAAATATGAATTTAATTTTAATTTAATTATTTATTTTTTAAGTAAATAATATACTCAATATATTGTGAACATTTTAAGCATCTACCTGCTACCATTATCAATATCGAGCAAAAATGAGCAAATAAATCACGTCTTATATGGGAGCCCCCCTTAATATTAAATTTCTTTTGATTTTTAGTATTTGTTGTTATAGCGGCAACAGAAATACATCATCTGTGAAAATTTCAACTGTCTAGCTATCACGGTTCATGAGATACAGCCTGGTGACAGACAGACGGACGGACGGACGGACGGACGGACAGCGAAGTCTCAGTAATAGGGTCCCGTTTGGCACCCTTCGGGTACGGAACCCTAAAAAAACTAGTGTGGAGGTATGAGTAGAGTATATCCGCCATTGTAAGTCACGCTGATCCAGTGAAATATGAAACATGTAGGAAAACTGGCGGCGGGCCAGCTGCTGGCACCACACTGCAGTTACAAAGGGTTTTATATCAGGAAATTGTTCGTAGAACAATAGGAGAAATATAAGCCTCCTAGATTCGCGCTCGCAAATTCTCGCTCCCTCGAACGGCATTAACATATTGAAATCATTTGTAACGCCAATATCATTCGACATGTTTTGCAGGTAATGGTGTTCCTATACAATAAATTTTGTTTTTTCCTATGCGGCATTTATGTATAATTTTTGTGTAATCTTCTATATAGATGAATTGGTTAGAGCACAAAATATTAAATTGTTAAATGTGCAGCATCTCGACTTCAATAGTTGCAAGTGAAGTACTCTCTGACGCTCATAAAAAGACTCTCTTTTATTCCTGGGTTCAGCTCTCAAGGGGCCCTCAATAAACTTGATGCATGTATTTTAATCTAAGAACTTTAATTACTATACTATACTCTGATATCGTATTATAAGAAAGAATCAAGTTGGTACCTAGATTTAAAAAGGCATCATGCTAATTATACATATCAATATCAACCAGCCCACGCTCTTTGACGTAATTCCCGAGATTTTCCTCGAGATTTGCTCATTGCAAAGCAGCCAACGGATCGATGTGTTGTCGGTCGACAGACCGTGGAAATGGGCGTTTATCTGGTTTATGTAAGAGAGAGATCAAAATTGGTCGATCGGTATACCTATATGTATAAGTGAATTGTTTCCCTAATTTTACAGTTATATAGCTATTATGTGAAGTGTTATGGTATGGTCGGTCTAGTCATGTGGGCTCATCTGCATACAATTCAATCAGCACATGGTCCGCCATAATGTTCAACTGAATGCGCGTTTTGATCGTCAGAATGCGCCCCGCATCATGCAATAAACCGAATAAAGTTATAAAAGGTTGTTAATTATGTTTGAATACATTACTGAAAAAGTCATGGTCAACTTAAGTTACCTGATTATATATAACCCATTAATGTCCCCCCGAGGGGCACGGGCTTTTACAGTATTGAGCATAGAATAGAATAGAATATGCGTTTATTCAAGCGTCACAATATACAACACATAGAACATACATATACAAAAATAGAAAAACATGGACAACAACAATAGTGAGTGCTACTTATTTTTTTGTGATTTAAAAATATATATATATATATATATATATTCTATGTGTTGTATATTGTGACGCTATGTATATTCTATGTGTTGGATATGTAACTTAAGTACCTATAGCACAAATACTACAATTCACAATTCACAATTCTTTATTGCACACAATAATTTAAACAGTTACATTAAAAGAAAACACATGTACAAAGGCGAGCTTATCTCTAAAAAGAGATCTCTTCCAGCAAACAATATTAGTATAGTGTGCTGGTTGTATACGGCGACGGTGAAACGGCTCCGGCATAGTAATGATTATACACAGTTGAAATGCGTATTGCATTTACGTATGGATTTTTAATGGCACTGCTTGCAAACGTACTTGTAATCTCGCCGAGGCCGCCAGTTGGCGCACCGCCATCTTGCGGTGTTGTCTCTTTTTCCAACTTTTTGCACAACCTCACCGTAAAAGTGCTGAAACAGATATTACGAATCCGTGCAGAGAGATGTATGTGGCTTTGGGTCTACCTATATTTCAGGTCAGGCTACACTTCAGCTAAGCCGGATACTCTGAGAGATTAGTCAATAGATTTTGCCTACAGCAGCGCTGCAATGAATCAGTATGAGGTGCCTACCTACTCTGATACCGAGGTAATGGGTACCTGGTCGATTAACTATTGATCCTGAAGCCATACATGTAGTAAAATACAATATTTTATCACTGGTATAATAATGTAACATGTAGTTTAGTGCCATTATTACGTATAACTTCACGGAACGCAGTTACGTAGGTACAGAATATACGCAACATTGTATCAGGAAGTGTATCTGAATCTGAATGATGTGCTTGCCTACATTACTGTCAAATGACCGGAAAGCGATGGCTTACAGAGCGGCTACCCACAGAGTTGTTCATGTATGTGTGTATGTGCGTATGTTTGCATTGTCAGCGTTCCAAGTTTGATTTCAGAACCATTACTTCCGATTTCCCTAGTGAATGGTGTCAAAACTCTCTTAGGAAGTTCTCACAAGTGACCACTTTTGTACTGAAGAAGATAACTCTTTTCGTCTACTTAAATCTGTCCACCCGTTTGACCTGTACGACCCCAGACAAACAGGCACAGCACACATCCTCACACACAAACACACACAGTGACAGACACTTTAGAATTATAACACCCCTCTTTTTACGTCAAGGGGTTAAAAACATACCTAAGTATGTGATCTTGATAGTAAATCATAGAAAAGTGATAAATACATTAAAATGTGCCGTAAAAAGTGCTCTGGCTGCTGAGAGAATGCGATCCTGACACATGTCTACGAATCTGTATGTCCTACGCTACTTTTCACTCTATCTCATTCTCACAAAGGGGATTGAATCCCTAACTGACATGTGTTAGGATCGCCACCGTAATCGCAATTAGTGCTGTTTATCTACTGAACTATGTATGTGGCCCCAGTATTGGGGTTCCATTCACGTGCACAAAAAACCCGTTTACAGGATGTTATTAGTACAGAAAGACGTGATTAGGTGTACTAAATTGAACAATTTTTCATTCTCTATGTAACCTGCAATCCTGCAATAAAGAATGTGAATTAATGTTATCTTTCCATTCTAGTACAACATGATACTTACCAACTTGAATGAGCAAGAACACCAACTTTCTCAATATTTAACAATAATAAATTCTTAACATGTTTTTGAGCAAAAGTTGTCCCTATTATATCAGGCGGTGCTTTCAATACGACTACTTCACGGTGTATTGCACGCGGATTCACATTCTGAAGAGCTTTGAACTTTGTGAATAACATTGAGTCGGGTAATTTTCTTATATGGGACACCGTAATCTCCTCGTGTTTTCCCGACCATTCTGTTTTAGGAGATTTTTGAACATACGCAGCATACATCCATGGTTTGCTAGCTATGTACGAAAATTACAAATTTGATTTGGTGAAACCGTTATTGTGACAATTCTAAGTCAACTCTCGAGCTGAAAGCGATGTATTGTTACGGGCCTTAATTTAGTTATAATTGAAATTATTTAAACAAAGATATGTATGCCTTATGTTAAAACAAAGCGCGACAACCGTGCTATTTTATATCAAACCCAACCCTAGGGATTGGCATCCTTCGAACGCGATCTACAATGTATGGATTGATCCAGAGCGCTCTGTATAATGGCATTGGCATCTGTCGGCACCTTACAGCTGAGTTACAAGCAATACGGATTTCATATTGTCTTATCCAGCAGCGGTTTCCGCTATCAATAAATGTATTTTGGCGATTTCTCTGTTAACACTCATATTTTGAAAAATCAAATACTTATCAGCTCAAACACTTTCGTAGCACCCATAAGTAGTTTTTACCTTTAGGTAAGGTAGGAGACAAAGAATTAATTTGGTAGTAATACATTTTAAGGTTCAGTGTCATTCGACTCGCATTCGCGGCGCATTCCGCGCGTCACAGTTAATGCGGTGACTCGGTTTTAATTAAACGACGACGACGGCGAAGATTTACAACGCGATGCCTTCCCCAAACTCTTGTAGCTACACCGAATTTTACTTAAGACCTGTTTAGGGAGTTGGGAAATAAAATTAATGTGAACTCACTGGGGATGAAACAGCGTTGGCATTTGCGTGGTGCCCACAATCTTTTGATGTTCTCTGAAAACCCCCAGTGAGGACTCTTCCGGGAACTAGCTAGGCAAAGCTAAACCGAACTTAATTAGCGAGACGAATATGGTCGGGTAAGTTTGGGCCGGACGGAGTATCATCGAACGTCCTTACATTTAACGTAAGATATAAATTGAGTGAACGTACAGTAATATCATCAAGCTACTTCTATATTCTGGAGCAGTAGCTGGAACGTTGAGAGCTACGTCGTAGCATCCATGTGCTACGCCGTAGCCTCGATGCTACGAGCGTTACAGGAGCATCCGACGGCGATGTACTCTGCCGCACACAACCTTACACTGTTTGTATTTATTGCTCCCTTGACTGGCTCGCTTCCGGTTGACTGCATCTTAACAGTTCCGAGAAAATACCAAGGTATAAAGCTCCTCTTTAAAATGAAGTTTGCTCTCGAACGCTGGCAGGATTTAATAAACTAATAACGATAGCGATTGAAAATTGTTCACATTGTTCAGTTTTACGAAAACGGGTACTTAATAGTACAAAGAAAAACTGAAAGTTAATGTTGTGTCACTAGCGTGAATTCGTGAAGTGGTTCCCCTCCCCTGTCCCTGATTAAATCCATTACACAAGATATGAGTGTCTTATCTGTGTGAAATGGTGGGGTGACAAGTGGATAAAATTACTCGCACATTTTATTTCATTTTTATTCTAAATAACAGGAATATTAGTAAAACACAACGTATTATCCTATAAGTTCGTTTTTTTCCAATAACTTTGGAAATCAAGAGAAAAATTCTATTAATTTTAGGGCCAGCCTCTCATCCCCCAGATAGCGTTTATCTATCTGTTTATCTGAGGCTTTTAACCGACTTCCCAAAGGAGGAGGTTTACAATTCGTTCGGATGTTTTTTTTTTTTTTATGTATGTGCCCCGATAGCGCCTCAACTGATGGACCGATTTGGAAAATTATTTTTTTGTTTGAAAGGGTTTACCTTTCCATTGGTCCCATTGACACATGGTCAGGATCTGATGATGGGATCCTGGAGAAATCGAGGGAACTCTTCAAATATTATAGGCAGACCTATAGTGATTTTTGTGTTTTTCATAATAACTCGTGCAAATGCACATGGTAAGCATAATATTGTGATGCGGAACTGCTGATGAAGACCACATATGGCCACCAGATCTGCTCAATACTAGGTACAAATACAATGCGTGGCTGACGGGCAGGCAACGCATAGCCTAAACCGGTGGCCCTAGAGCCATGAAACTTTGTACAGGGGTTCCTTAGTAGCGTGGGGTAGCACTGAGATGGGATTTGACAAAATTAATTCCCCAAGGGGGGGGGGGATAAGGGGTTACAGTTTGTATTAAACTCAATCTAATCAACTAATAACATTTATAGTGATCGGATCAATATAAGACATCTTTATTTCTTCAATAATAATTAGAATAACTTGGCAATCGCGCTCAACTGACCACTCTATAGCACCCAGAGCACAAATGAATATTATTACTCAACACAACATATCTCTAAATAAAGATAAACTTAACTAATATGAAAACAACGAATTATTTCGGAGTGAGAGCAATAGGTACATTACGTTGCACACACGGTCCTATAGTCGACAACTTTTCTACGTGCGATTGCCAAGTCATTCTAATTATTATTGAAGAAATAAAGATGTCTTATATTGATCCGATCACTATAAATGTTATTAGTTAACTAATTAGGTAGGTACTTAACAGTATACGATAATAAAATTGTTGGAAAGATTCTACCATACACAGATACTGGT
>OY735255.1:11107321-11129514 GCA_963457715.1 Argyresthia albistria
CTACATCTTAAATTAGGGATGATTTATTCTATCCCGTGATAAACAGTCAGATAATTTAATTTGACATTTCATTTACCTATATATGAAATGACAATGGAGTTTGAAAAATCTGCTAAATTGATATCGGCCTGTTTTACATACGTCGTATCAACAAGGGGGTAATTATTATGCATAAAAACCCAATACGTCAGTCGTCACGAACATACTCACATGTGGCTTCAATATTCTCTTAGATATCAGTTAGCTTATGTTTAGCTTTACTCAACCTTAAATCGATTGATTACATCTTATCTCTTTTAAAACCTCTGAGAATTCATAATACTTTCACCTCAAACCCGGCGTAAAATATAAGTTACGCCGGCTCATTTTATTGTTACCATAAACTTTTATAGACCCTCAGTCTCAGTTTATACGTTGTTAAATATAGTGACGCGTCCAATCCATTATCTATTCCATTATGCAAGACGCCTAATTGGAGTCAGTTCAACCTCGCCCGTTCGCACTTTAGGGGTGACTGTAAAAATGTGCTGGTTGCTCGATCTTATGAATTTTAAAGCCTCCTTGGTGACCGAGCGTGTTTAGGGCTGGATCTTAATTAAGCAAGTTAACGTAAATCTGTGCCAACGAGAGTAGCGGGTGAGGCTTGATGTGTAATTACGTTAGATGACGATGAACCCACCGCCTGCGTGCCGCCATCCTTTACCTATACTTTCCAAAGATCACAATATAAAATAACGTCAGTCAACCAAAAGTTTCGTGAAATTGAGTAACGAATCACTTTCTTTAGGAGGGTGGAACTGTGCCTATGCTACTCCATAAGGAAAAAAGCGTGTAAATATGTTACGTATATCAAGATATGTATACAATACAAGGTGTAAATGAATAAAAGCAAAATGAGAAACTACTAACTACTTTGTTAGGGACATCATTCTGAGCAACTTTCATTATGAAACCGATTTGATCGGAGCAACTTTATTTTTCACTCGTCCATACAAATCAGCTGAGCCATTCAGTCCAAAATGGTCTGGGAAGTGAAAAATAAAGTTGCTCTGATCAAATCGGTTTCAGAATGAAAGTCGCTCAGAATTCCAGTTTCAGTACAAACACTCTGAGGATCGTGATATTTTAATTAGAGTTTACGGTTGTATATGAGCTACTTTCAAATGGTCTCAAAGGAGCTGCGCAGTCATCGCCTCCATACAAAAGGGATTTAGATATAAAGGGATGCTTCACAGACCTCGGCGGAGGATTATCTATCTAACTTCGTGCAAATAAAGACGAATCCATAATGTTTGTTTTGTACCTAAGCTCCTGTATTTGTGTTTTATCTTAACGGAGCATCGATATTGGATACTCTACGCAATAGCTTTACTAAAAGTAAGAGTAATGTTTACTAAAAGTGTTGAGACCATGGTTTTTACTAGTTTATTATTAAAAATATCTGTTTTACCATTATGATAAAGAAAACTTATAAAATATTACTGCCTTTATACTTAATTTGCTTCGTATCTAGGTTAGTTAGTTAGGGAGCATAGTGAAGGCTTTAAATGGTTACATGTGGTTAATATAAAGGATTTAATAATGTCACACGAATTTCAATGCGTAAGAAATCACTAAATGACGAATATTACCTTATTCCTTTAAGATAAGTTTGATTATGTATCAAATAACAAATAGTAAGCGAACTTTTGGGCTTAGCGTGAAACTATGACAGCTATCAACAGCCAAACGCAGAATTCCATTAAAAATACCGCAAACTATAATATATATACAGTCTGCGACATTATATTCAAAGCAATTTGTTTTGTTCAAGATTCCCACCTGGGAATTGTGGTGTCACAAAAGCAACACGGGTGAATGCTAAAAAAACACCGCCCTTGAGAGGTTTGTGTTCCCGTAACGCAACTACGTGTGTATAACACAAGTAGGTGACGACATGAACATGTAGCGATCGACATCCCAGAGGTGACATCGGTTGTCACCGCCTTCGGAACGAAATTACCCCGGGGATCCGTTACACCAGCTACCTAGGTTATCTGATAGAATCACATCTCGGCCCCAGGCGTCTCTACTTAGGAAATTATCAACAGACGAGTTCTTCCGCGGCTGTGACGTCAGTTCGAGATCCTATCCATTACTTGTGAAGATTGAAATATATTTACTGATTATAATTATTTATTATTTTTTATTCTTATCTATATTGTAATGCAATGTATCTAATGTGAATCTAATTGAATATTGTAATTAGCTAATTTATGAATAATTATTTCCCCAATTTGATACACGTTCATATAATTTTAATTTTAATTGAATTAATATTTTAATGTTGTTATTGTGTTCCGCCTCCCGTACGTAGCTAACTGTGTTCACATACTTTAGAGAGCAGTCGAGAACCATATTTTGTGCATGTTTCAATAAAGTAATTTTGATTGTTATCTGTTTTGTGAACCAAATAAATAAATAAATATCATTACTCAGATATTAATCTGTCCGCTGTCATTTACGACAGTTCTTCGTTGTATCGATGATACGTTCGTTGGTTCTACTACAGGTATTTTTAGGCAGCGCTTAAAGTAGGAAACCCAAAACCAATTTGATTTGAAGGTGCTTGTCAATAAAGTCTTATAACTTTTACATCTAACCCCAAAACTTTTTCGATCTTGGTCAGATCTCAATTAAATCTAAAGAAACACGACGTAGCATGAATATTCAATGCATTAAACCATCACCGTATAAGAACCAAAGCGGAAAAAGGAAGAAATATGATTAATTTATTCAACAAAAGAAAATATATTTCATCTTCCACAATGGGTCGTTCAGCCTCTTTATCAGTCACTCGCTAGAAGTCGATACGAGATGAAATATAGATGTTCATGAATAACGAATGAGACGATGAAAACTGGCGAGAAAGAGGGTATTATAACCAAATACGAGGAGGCAGCGGAATCTTTTGAATACAAAAAGTGCCGAGTCAAACCAACCCAGAAGTGTTCCTATTGCTATCATTCAAAACAAACAAAAACTGTTGATATTGAGCTCAACCGGTCTTTTTTTGGATGGAATATCAACATTTGCGGACTGTTATCTTTTTCATTAACTTCAAAATCGGGTAAATAACTAAAAGTTTTTCACTTGTTTATTTATTTCGACGCCTCAACACAAGTACCTAGCAAAAATACATATAATGAATCTTATCGTCAGGATGTACCAGTTCAGTTCACTTCAGTTAGAGTGTACTATTGATAAATACAGACTTAATTAATTATTTTCCGCGTTATTTATTGTCTTGATCTACTTTTTAAATAAGCATGTCACGTTACAGTAGGTGGGCCTCTAATACAAGGCGGGGAATGACAAATGTGTCCGACGCTGTCCGACCTGTGTCACTGCTGATTTTCCTCCTGTCCCTTTGTTCTTAAATTACTTGCAGAAAATACACGCAATTCATCTTGGAAAATGCATTTTTTAAAGAAAGTTTGATCTAGTGGGGAAACTTTGCCGTTTGTTTTGGTTTTAAGACAAGATGCTTAGAATAGAACTTTACTAAACATAGAATCGATAGGTAGTTTTAAGGGTTAATATGTATTACATATCAACACAACATCTGTGATATTAATTAACTCGGAAATTGATGTTTACACATCACAGTATTCCATACCGCAATATTAATAAGCTAAATATTTGAAGTCTTCCGTCGTTGTGAGTGCCTTAACTAAACAAACGTGTTCGCACGAAACTTAGCTAATACGTGCAGTTAGAATAGAAAGAAGCCAATAATGATAAATGGTAGAAGCAGTTTTCCTCGTGGCCGGGTATTCCCCGCACGTAACACATAAATGAGACATCGCCAATTCGACCGCAGAGTCCACAAACGAAGCTTCAACGAATAGCACGACATCTATTTTGGAACTCTAACCCGGCGACAACTAAGTATGACCAAAGTTAGGTACTTATTACTTTAGTTACAGTGACTTTAGTGGCTAGACGGTGCCTAGTTTCAATCAAATATTTGTGGCCTCGATCCAAAGATTGCTTAGAATGTTTTGAGAAGCTTTAGAGCCTAAATTATATATGGCTTCCGCTGATATGCCTTCGTTCCCCTCGCCGCCGCCGCTGGGAAATTGTGCAGCGCGCGATTGAAATATTTCTGATGCAAATGTGTGATAGTAGGTTTGTAGATACTTAGTGATTAAATTGTCAAAAAAATGTTACGTAGTACCAGTCAAACTTACACTATTTAGAGCATACTGTACATCGCTTTACTCATGTAGCCTGTGGACTAAATACACGAAGAAATCCTTCAGTGCCATTCGTGTTCAATTTAATAACGCATTCAGGCGGCTGCTGCGGCTGCCGCGGCGCTGTAGTGCGTCGGGGATGTTCGCGGAGGCGCGCGCCGACTGCTTCTACACAACGCTACGTAAGCGATGCGCCTCGACGCTCGCCAGACTCCACGCCAGTCGCAGCACCATCCTGTCTGTGATCGCGGGTCAAGTTGACACCCGTTTCACCAGACAATGGTCAAATATAATTATTAAGTCTAATTGTTATTATTAAACCTTAAAATAAGTACAAATGGATGTATGTCTGAAAATAAATATATTTTATTCTTCTATTCTATTCTATGTTGTTCTCATCTTCCATATACCGCTGACCTTTTTACCATTTGAATTTTATTCCTGTAAAGGTAAACTGAAGGTGAAATTCTACGTTCCGCTGTCGAGATGCCCAATTTGCCCAGCCGTAACACAGCCGAGAGACTGTACACTAGAAATAAACTTTATTCATGTATCATTGTATCGGTGTATTCTAGAAAATACATAGACAGTTGTCGGTGTGCATACAAATGGGATATTGTTGGCAAAGGTTTCAGGTGAGAGCTTTGCGAATGCAAATGTTGAACGCCCGCCCAAATCCTGCCGGGCCCGGTCCTATTCGCCGACGACGTAACGAGAATGATTGCCGCGCCCGATCGTGCAGTTTAGGTACTAGCGATCATGCTCGCTTGTAGAACAAGTACGTGAGTGGAGCATTACAAGATTTTGAGAAGCTTATGTTAAAAAACCTGGGGACTTGGCGAGACCTCACATTTCGGCACAAAAAATAAAGTAGCAGAAGCAGTCTTGAGCTGACACGATGTTGTCACGAAACAAAATAACGCCTATTGTCACTACCAATTATACAAAGGCGAGTCAATCTGAATAACTTTGACAACTCCGTGGGTATATATATAAGTTGTCATAGTTATTGTATATCTGGCCAATCGTGGGGACATTCGTGCGGCTGTCATCCCATAAGGGATAAGGCGTGAGCGTGCGTGACGGCCGTGACACTTTATTATCTTGACTCGCGCGGGTTTGAAGCAGTGGGCCTAAACGCATAATGATATTTCACGTTTTTACTGTTTTCCCATCCCAACAGTATCGCTGGTGGATAGTGTTTAACCGATGGATCGGACGCAGACCGCAGCACGGGTGATGCGACCCGAGATCGCGGCCTCTGGTGAGCCGCCCGCGCCTATACTGGGTGTAACTGATTTGTGTAGTCATTTATATATTTAGGGGTTGTCAGATATTATTTTGAAATAAAAATAAAAACTCAGAAACCGACTTGATCAGAGCACCTTTTATTTTCGCTTCTCCATACAAAAGCGATGATAAAGTTGTCAAGTAAAAAGTCCTTAAAAATTACGTCCACAATAAACCCTTAATATGACCAAACAATACATACTTAGTACGGTTTCATAGTAAAAGTTGCTCAGATTAATACCCCCTAAAATAAGACTACAGCATGCTGTTATACCCTGTATAGCCGATACCACCCGCTGTGGAACTGTTAACAAATGAATTATTCAATATATGTATGTATCCGATTCTGCATTCCGGGTTGTGGAGTTGCATTTGATTATGGTGAATAATAACATTACACCTGGGATATTGGGAAGCCTTTGCCTTTGCTTATATTGTAATGATTTATTTTATTAGCCCCCGATGCCATGAGAGGGTTGCTATAAGTATAAACTGTCTAATACGCGTCTGTTGTTTGTCTATCGGTCTGTTCAAAGGGTCCACAGATTTTGTTGCGGTCTTTTTACTGGTATTAGTATATATATAGTATACTAGCTGACCCGGCAGACTTCGTACTGCCTCAATCGATACATAAAAGACCTAAACATTTGTATAAATTAATTTCAAAACAAACAAAACGTATTCAATAAAAAAGCATTTTTTTAATGAAGCATGAAGTTTTATTATTATTTTCGACACATCATCTTGCTAACTTTAAAAAACAGAGTTTTCCTGAAATACTGGCTATTTATAAGGTTTAAATTTTTATTAACAGACACGATATGATTGAATTTGAACTTTATGCGGCGGTAATAAATTGCAAATTGACTCTTTGACGTTAGTAACACACCTAAATTGCTCAAACAACAGTGAGTGATTATAATTTAATATGATCTTTATTGAATAGCAATAAAGTTCAAATTGAATCTAGAAAACGATTGACTCTAGAAAACGTTTGTATGGGAAATAGAAAAGGGTTGTTTTTAGGGTTTTCCCGGAAATTATTCGTTTTTTTCTCGCCTTTTAAACCTTCCCTAGACCTCCACGAACATTTCAAGACTAAGATAAGATAAATCCGTTCAGCCGTTCTCGAGTTTTAGTGAGACTAACGAACAGCAATTCATTTTTATATATATAGATAAGTAGAACTGTTGATTGTTCTTAGTTCTGATTTATCAAAATCGATTCACTGATTTGAAGGTTGTCAAGCTGTACAAGGAAACAAGTGAATAATTAATCTACTGTGACTTAAGTGCCATTTGCACCAAAAACTTAATTACGATTAGCGTCCTAATTCTATTTAGCAGCTGTCAAAATGTTTGAAATGTGTCAAACTTAATTGTGATTAACGCGCTAATAACAATTAGTGTTTTTGGTGCAAATGGAACTCCTGAAATTAATTTATGCTTTTTAGGTACATCTAAAATACCAGAATGAAGATGACGAATATTTACCTCGTGTCTTCTGAAAATTTCCTTCAATTTGCTGTTCATTCTGTTTTCAAAATTTCTGTTCGCATTAATTTGTAATACAATACTAACCAAGCTCGATAATTCCAAAATATTAATCAATGATTTTCGTAGAATAATAATTCGTAATCAGAAGGCCTGTTGATAATGATGTCCGAAACATTTGTTAGCAATATGGCGACGGGAGCTAGGCACTTCCGGTAGCCATGACCGGAAGCTACTATTCAGAGTAACGAGGGGTTAATGCAACCGCAAACTGCCCACGCGTAACTGACATTATAATTCTCGCTAACAAAATGGTTATCAATTCTATTCTCGACAAGCAGTAAAACGGGTAATGGATTAATGGGACTCGATTGTTGATTGCAGAATTTGTATTGCAGCATTTGCGTGATACATTTTTGTAACACAACATAATAACATAGCGTCACGCCTTTAACTAGTCGGGGCGGCATTGGCACTATTGTGCCCACTTTTAGCCACTAAAAAAACATTCTTTCCTATACTAAACTATTCCTATCATACGAATTCACAGAATAGGCTTGTGGCCTGTCAAGTCAAAATAGATACTTTTTATGAACTGTCAAAACGGAACTTTTGTTCCTGAGTTCTATGAAATAACAACAGAATGACGTCATGTAAAAGTGCCATCAAACGCTGTCTTTTTTTTGCACAAAATTGACTTTATAAAATATATCCGCTGGAAATATACAATTCTGAGAATGTCAAGCTATTTTGTACATAATGCTTCAACTCAAGACTTGTTCCTAGATTTATTGGATTACCTTGGCCATAAGCCTATTGTGTAAGTCTTTTGTGAAATTATCTGAACTATATCACGATTAACTCCTTAGCTATTTCAATTACACGCTGTATAAATACTATTCCAATGTATCGACTAAATCGTTTGATATCACCCATAGCGGGTGCACGGGGTTGATAATAATTTGTCGATTAGCAAATAGACCACTAGCTATGTGTATAGAGAAGTTTACATCTCGAACCGAGATTGCCGCTTCGATAGATACGGCATTTCCGCAGACGCCCGGGGCGCCCCGAAGATGGTAAGATACGATGCGGTGTATTTGGAAGCTAATGTTCCCCACTCTTTCCGAGATATTACAGAGCTGCGTTTTATCCATAAGAAATGTTCTGCAGAATAAATAGGAAATGCAACTAATATCTAAACATTTCACGACCTCTGTGGCTCAACGGTTGCGCATCTGCCTACCATGCGAGAGGCCCCGGGTTCGAATCCCGGCTAGGGACAAAAAACCCCAGGTGTTTGTGATGTCGCTGTTTCTGGTTGCCACGATACAGGATATCCTAGTGTGGGGTCAGAAGCATGTATGTGCCTGTATAAGAAATAAATAAATAATAATCTAAACCTAAGCCAAATTAACTAGTGGCTCTGTGAGCTGTAGACCTCGCGAGTATGTCGGTGGGAAAGCTGAACTGCTAACACACATAAAAAAAATAACCCAAATAATTTTCTTTCAATAACACATACAAACTTATGAATGTACCTGGTTACGTACATGCAGTATGAAAGTAGCCGCACCAATAACTTTGTAAACTACATTTCGCGATCTTTAATACAACCTATTGACTTTTTACTAAAATTATATAGTCTGTTCATGGTCTTTACGAATCCAACGACACCTCATTTGTTAATATCCATCTAGCCGTTTGGGTTGTAGAGATTTTTTTACATTTTAAAACCCCATATCTCCGCCATTTTGAAAAATATCTAAAAACTGGCTCGAGTAAAAAATTCTATTTATTTTTCCAACCTGCTCACAAAATTTCACGAGAATCGGTTCATAAATGCGACCTGTAGAGGAGAACAACCGGACAGACATACGAAAGCATTTTTGCCCAAACCTGAAACGGAGACGCTTCGCTCGCTCGGTCAATTAAAATTACCCCTCGTATATGACAATAATCATATGGGTTATTCTGGAGTTTCTAAAAAAATACAGTCAAAGGATTTTATTTGTTCTTTGACTCAATATTTATAGGATTTTAATGAACTGCGACAGGATTTTCGTGTTTTATCAAAATAATGATATTAATAATAAAGATTATGTGAAAGGGGACTGAATCTCGGCTTGCTACTGTCTACTTGAATTACATGTTACATGCGAATATCAACCATTGGTGACAATTAAAACAAAATAAGAAAATCAATTTACTGCGGGTTGTTATCGTTCTATATGTCTTGCTTGACCTTCAAATAATTTGTCTGCTAATTTCACTACTGTAGCACACCAAGTTTCTTTGGCTCTGAGAGAGTTTGGGACATCTCTTTTTCGCATAGGTAGAGTGTGTAGATGGTTGGTGACAGTTTGTTCATAGCCAAAAACATGACGCGAACTGTTGTTATTTCCGCTCTGTGTATCGTAAGAGCTTATTACATTACGCTGTCGGCAGGGCACGATTTGTATAGACGTCTCACTCATATGGAACGACTAGAAAGAGACAGTGAGTCAGACAGGGCCCTGCCGACAGCGTAGTCTAATAGGCCCATTAAGCCCAAATCTGAACAAAACGTACGCAGTTATTAATACAGGTTTAACCGTATTTCGGTGCGCGCGTGTCATGCATTTCGATCCACATTCGGGTACAATCGCTTCACTCGGCCGCTCTCCGGCGTCGTCGCATCATTTGCGGGGCTCGGCGGAAACGGGTTCATTTGCCAGTAATGACTGCGGACGGGATTCCTCTGACACCGATCGCCTCTCGAATATTTGATTAAAAATCCTTTCCCCCAAAGGCAGCTGTCACTCATTTTCGCCTTTACCGTATTCCACTGGCGGATAAACGATTTCAGTTTCAATACGCTCGTAAGCAGAAAATATCAATCAATTGTGTGGTGGGTACAACACCGATTATTTTTCGATTGCTTTAAAGTCGTATGTGGCTGTGTGCCAAACATGAGTTTTCAGATTCAATTCTGGAATTGGATGCTTCTATTACCAGTTCCACCTATGAATGTATGTCAGGAATGTTCGGTACAATTTTAAAGTACCTAGTAGAGTTTAAATATCAGAATTGTGGAATCTTATAAAATAGTTTGTAGAGCCATTGGGTTGTCGATACGAATGTGTGATTTATGTTGTGCCCCAGTGGACTCTACCGCTCTATCTCTCCGCTTGCAGCGACGGAAGTCTTCACGCCTTTACAAGGAGTTTGCTCAAACGCATCCCAAGTTAATCACAGCACAGATAATCTAAGTATCTTTGTTACAGAAACAACTGCAGCAATTATTTTTATAGTGATAGATAACGTTTGGAAGCCACACATGTATTGAAACAAATTAGCAAATGGCGGTTATCAATTTTGTCAAATGAGTGGTGAATTCTCGGTGAAATGGCCGCCACACTGACATGTTTCATAGAGTTTCGTCTACTGACATCCGCCCCGCCCCCCGCCCGCCCCGCTCGCTACCGACTCGCCCGTGATGTAATAAACGCAAAGGCCTCCTTTTCATCCCATCTATTCCATCGGCAAGCAAAGTTACGAGCATCTTTCCAACATTATGTCACCGTTTGCTTCCCAATTCGATGAAAAATTAAGATCTCATTTCTCTCCCCCCCACATCCGCCGCCCCCTGATCTGACGCAATCACTGATGATTCTCGGATGGTGACTGCGCATAAAATTAAGTGGCTCGGAACAAAAAAGGTTATGTCGTTAACGTTGTAATAATGGTATCTTAGAATTTAATTAGCTAACAAATAAGTTGCTTAACTAATCTTGTCGTGCTTTTACGACCAGTGTATTAGAAAGGTTTTAGAAAAGCAAAAGAGCTTGTGACCCCAACTAGCGAAGCGTGTATTGTGTGGGAACCAGAAACAGCAAGGTCACGGACCAAGACCGGACGAAATCCAAGGCCTGGATATAATGGTACATTTATTATCATTAAAATCTACTCAAATGAACCTAAACTAAAAATAATCTAAAGTTACATATCTTGATGGTAAAAAAATATATTCAATTACCTTACCTACGATATCCTTGGCGTCGAAACCGGGGCAATAATTCCGCACGTGTAACAAACGGAATGTAAATTGCTTACTTGTTTTACGAATACCAATGTTTATTTTAGTAGGTCGTAATGGCGCGTATAGCTGGCATGGTTTCACTACAGGTACGTACTCAGTGCACCATACATTATGCCCTTGTGCATTGAATAAACAATAAGTGGGTCTCCCGGGCCCGCTCTCGGCAACAGGTAACGGCTCGTGTTTGCTCTCTGTCACAATTTGAAACATAAACCCTACATACAACGACTATAATTTGCACACTAAGCACTCGTAAGGTTTCTTGTCGCTTGTGTGCCGCCCTGCATGTTTGTTTGTTATATGTTACATCCAAAAGGCTTCAAAATCGGGGTACTATTATAATAAGGCAATCCGATTTCCAAAAATCGATCAGGTTTATTTTTTACTTCTCCATACAAATCAGCTGGTAGCCCATCCTAAAACGTCTGTCTGTCTGAAAAATTATGTTGCTCTGGGGTATGATTCTCGCGCATTTGGCATACGGATGTCGCCACTTATCGATATCGAGTGATTCCCATACAAAATCACTCGATATAGGCGTCGATATCGTATATCGAATGCGCAAGAATCATCCCCTAATCATATCGGTTTCGTTGACAGTTGTTCGGAAAGATGTTCCCAAGGATAGGAAGTGTAGGTATTACGAATAACGAAAATACGTCTATATTCGTACAATACACGGATTCTCGCGCATTCGATATACGATATCGACGCCTATATCAAGTGATTTTGTATGGGAATCACTCGATATCGATAAGTGTCGACATCCGTATATAAAATGCGCGAGAATCATACCCCAGAGCAACATAATTTTTCACTCATTTGTGATATTCAATAAACTCTCGATGAACTAATTAAACTAATTAAACTGTTGCTGATAATGAGCGGGCGTGCCGCATGCCGGCGCGTCTCGGCGAGATCAAAGAAATTATGACGAGCACTGACGATGGGGCGGCGCGGCGCCTCGTGTTTAATTTAAAAAGACTTTTCACTTTCCGTCCTTTGATGTTTGGCGCTTTCAGTACACTTACATGTAGCCGAAGTCGCTGAATGGTGCGGATTTAGTGAAGATATTTTCTATAAATTATCATGATAGGTACTTTAAACGACAGTTCCATCATTATATTACCTATCTTTTTGATCTTACAACATTCAATATTTCGTAATAAATTAGAAGTTAATAACTAGGAAGGGATTTTGTTGTGTAAGTAAGTCCGAATAGTATAGTCTAACAGGAAACCTGACTAAGGGGATGCAAAGCCATCACATTTACTATAAAGAGTGTCAATTAATTTAAAAGTTATTTTTAAAGATTTGTATGCTAAAATAATAAAATAATCATTATAATCCCAAATACTCGTAATAATATATGCACGAAGTACATACGGGACAAGGTAGGTATCGTATTTTACCCAATTAAGTGACAGTTGCGGCGGAAAGCTTCAGATTTCAGCAAGAATAAATCAGCTGGGGCAATAAATATAGTTTTATCTGAATCGTGCCTTTAGGAGTGCAGATTTATGGGGTTTTGTAGAGCTCAACGCTTTGAGAGCTCGCACGCGAGGCTTTCTCATCCCGCATCACAAACACTTTCGCTGACATGCTCGTTGACTCTGTACGTGCAGGATAATAAATTGCAGGGAAATGCCGACAGGACTAACTTTAGCCTAAGGAACACAAAGTTGGCTTCTAACATCTTCTTTCTAGTATATGTAGTCATTATAGACATAATTTTCATGTAAGCTGGCTAGTGCCGGACTGTACTTGAGATGTCAGTCGTGGTCTAACAACTCATGCAAGATTGTATCGCGTAGACGTTGTTAACCGACTTTGTGCTGAGTCTATCTGTCCACGCATCTGTGTCAGGACATTGCGACGATTTACTGGGACGAGCAGAGAAAATAAAACTTATTTTATTACTCCATCAAATGTAGCAAGCAACGCAATAGACTCATCGGGAGTAGTTCTAGTTTTGCTCTGTTTTATTAAGCTTTTTTATGAGAGTAAGGTCGCCTTGGGAAATGCAAAGCTGTAATACGATACATAAAGCCAGACAGCGGTGGCTTATTGAGCTGACGATGACGCCCTAAACGCACTCACGGACTAATTAAACTTTATTTATTACCAGGACATCCCCCTCTACAGTTTGTAGCCTTATTTGACATTTGAACTACATATTTATTAATTTTCAGATTTCCGTACCCGAAGGGTGCCAAACGGGACCCTATTACTGAGACTTCACTGTCCGTCCGTCTGTCCGTCTGTCCGTCCGTCCGTCCGTCCGTCCGTCCGTCCGTCCGTCCGTCCGTCCGTCCGTCCGTCCGTCCGTCCGTCCGTCGTCCGTCCGTCCGTCCGTCCGTCCGTCCGTCCGTCCGTCCGTCCGTCCGTCCGTCCGTCCGTCCGTCCGTCCGTCCGTCCGTCCGTCCGTCCGTCTGTCTGTCTGTCTGTCTGTCTGTCTGTCTGTCTGTCTGTCTGTCTGTCACCAGGCCGTGTGTATCTCATGAACCGTGGTAGCTAAACAGTTGAAATACTAAAAAACAAAAGAAATTTAATATTAAGGGGGCTTCCATACAACTAACGTGTTTTTTTAATGACATATTGAACATTACTGCCTATGAATAAATTATTTTACTTTAGTTCTTAGTAGGTACTAATGTCGTTTTCCTGCCTTTTAAATTGGTTGTCGATGTACCCATGTTTTTTCAGTGAATAAACGTATGTCTTTGTCTATGTCTTATGTCTTAATTATGTCTTATGTCATAGTCACGTCTTTGCCCGTATGGGGTGGTAGAGGCAAAGTAGCTCTACGTTTAGGCGATTTATTCATACTCCAATTTGATTGGGCTAGACCCTCAAAGCACAGTCAATGGAAAAGTTAATAATAAATTAAAATAAACCCGCGCATTTGCTATTTCTCAAAATTACCTAAATAAGTAAAACTGTATTAAAATTATCAAATAATTCAATCTACATTCCAATTTAGTTAACTATATTTGGAAGTAATTTATTTACGGCGGTGCGTGCTCAGGAGCAGTAAATGATGGGCGTATATCAGTAAGATTTATCGATATCCAAGTATTCAGGAGCCATTATATTAATACGCAATAAAATGGTGAACGGAGAGATGAGTGCGAATCCAAGTTCATTAATATTCATGGTTGAATTATTCCTTTCATTGTCTTGGCAAAATGAATTGAGATCTGAGCAGATATAAACGCGTCTGAAGTAAAATACGAGCTGTTTTGGTAATTGCGTACTGAGCTGCACAGGACGTTATTCAGATTCGAAGGGTTACAATGGGCTACGGGTGACTTGCACCAGACTTTTCGAAGCCACTAAATACAGTTTAATGATCCATATTATTTCATTGAATTTAACTCCATGTCAAAATGTGATTTCAGCATGTCCACAAAGGTCAAGCACGGCAATGTAAACGGCAAGCCTATCAGCGTTTCTAGCATAGCCAATAATGGCCGTGTTGTACTTATATTCAGCTGCTGTCAATAATGGCCGTGTTGTACTTATATTCAGCTGCTGTCAAAAGGCTGATGCAAGGTTGGCCTGCGGATTCACTTTGTGCAGAAGGAATAATGCTGCGCCCGTCAATGGATGAGGTTGCCCAAGTAGAAAGTAATTTAATTAGGTAGATGTTCCTTGTGACGACGCAAAAGAGTTGGCTATTCATTAAAACGCTCCCTGGCAACACTCTGAAGATAAATTATGTGCCTCTGTTGGAGCCAGACTGGAGAGCTCTATTAGTAACGATAATAAAAAAGATTTTCCTCTTGATAAACATTTTGGTCATATGGAAAGCTATTCTTAGTACACAAACCTTTGTGTGAAAGGCAAGAATCACTAAGCCCAATTAACAAACATTCATGATCTACCTTCTATTTACGAAAGTACCATCACACCTCTCGTATCAAAACAAACTTCGCAGTAATCATTAGGGAATCAATGAGTATGAGGATGTACTTGGCCTACTGCTATGAAAGCGAGTTAACACACACACACACACACCCTCACACGCAACATTCTGAATACCTATTAAAAAATACCTGTACATTTAATCGAAAAATATGTAAATATTTTTATTATCATTGTATATATACAGTCATGCATATAACTTAATTCTCAAATTGACGATTGATGAAGACAACATGTACACAGTTGACCACGTCCGGCCAACATTCCTGCCGCTCCAGCCGTTATATTTGATCGCCGCCGCCGCCGGAACGCGCGCCTCTGACAAACTCTGCATTTTTGCATCCACACACTCGCAGCTCACAAACTACCGACACGAGCACATATCTGCGATGCTATTGTTTTGGACATCTGCTTGTTTGAAAACACCGCCATTATAATTGCCGTTGCTTGTGAATTATTAAAATTCCTTTTATGACATACAACACCGTTTTTTAGGGTTCCGATCCTTAAAAGGAAAAAAGGAACCCTTATGAGATCACTTCGTTGTCCGTCCGTCCGTCTGTCAAGACCTTATAACGTGAACGCGTAGACGTATCAAGCTGAAAGGATAAGGGCAGGATCATATCTCATCATACTAACGCGTCTATGAACACCACTTATATCAAAGAAAATCATTTTTTTCAGTATCATTTTTCATACTGCTAAGAAAAACATAAAAATTTACACAAAATATATTGTATTAATTGAAAATTCAAATGACTACTTACCGTCAATTTATTTGTACAATAGGGATGCGCCTTCCCGTACTAAACTTCTTACTGATTTGTGGCCAAAGAACATAGCGCCTCTGTCGCATTTTTTTGATACTAGTCGGTACGAGAACTTGTAATAGTCTGTCACATGACTGTCACGGTAGCATGCCGAGCATGGTACTTCCCGTTGGCCTATAATCATGAAATTTGGCACCAAGTAATGGAAAATCTGAAAACTGGAAATTTCTGTCTTTTTGCAAAACTATGTAATTTTGTTTAAATACATGGATGACATTATACTTATTTTTTATATAGAAACCTAATTACACCAGTTAGGAGGAAATAACCTCCAAGTGTGATCGGAACCGTTGGTCCACGAGTTGAGTGCACTACTCGCACTTGACCGTTTATTTATCTTGTGGAGAAATTCTTCACGGGCCAAGATTCTGTACGCCTGCTATACAATACAGTTTCTTGTTACATTTTCTTATTTGCACCTTTGCAATTTGTGTTCTGTTTCGAAGACAGGGGTTTGAAAGGTGATATACCTGTAGTAGAGTTGTAGCAGTCGTCTCGTCTCCTTTCCTTTAGAAACCGGTACCTATCTGGATGTCGCTGCCTGGGGGGCAATTCTGGCACTAGCGAGATCATGGCCATGGTCGAAAAATCGATTGTGAGATACCGAAATCTATATCAAAAATAAGAAAAAGTTATTCTTACTACTAGCCTTTCGACCAACCGAGATATCTCGATCGACGGATTTAGGCGGTATCAAAACCGATATCTCCACTGGGGAGATGATCTCGATAGCGCGAGAATCGGGGGCCTGTTCATTCTGGGTTTGTTTTCAGAGCGGGTAATATGCAATCTCTCGACCTATCCTTGTGGCCGGGACGTTAGAGCTCATATTCCCCGAACTACTTATTGTTCCATGGGGACTAGAAATATTCGAGCTAACGGGTTGCTAGTGGGTAAAAAGTTGATGCGAGGAAACTAAGTAAGTGTATTGTGGGTAAACGAGTTACGTAGAAATGTCCATGATATAATTATATTTTGTTTGAGACTCACTCCTTGTTACAATGAAACTTAGTGAGGTTATCTCATTCCTCAGATAGCGTTTATCTGTCGGTTTATCTGGGGCTTTTGACATTTCACACGTAGAAAAAGTGTCAAAAAAGGTATCAATTCAATTCAATTTAAATTTTTTATTGACCATAAAATCATACATATTACTTAGTCAATGTCAACATAATATTAATATTTTTGTATACTACCGCCCGTTCGGAAGTTGTGGGCTTAGGGATGGAGCAAAGAAGGGCAAGAAACCTCCCCCGTACCTCTTTTAAAATATCAGAGCCTTAAAAATACAATGTTATGTATTTCTACTTAAGTCTAAGGAAATACACCGAGGAGAGACGTACTGACTCAGTCCATCGCCCCTCTTTGGATTTCTGTGCGCTGAGATGGTAAAGACCATGCAGTTTTGTCATCTAAATATTCTTTTACACTGTAATAAGACTTCTTCAATAGGCCGTTATCTGACGGTTTATCCGTCTCTTGAGAGACCCGGGCTTAATCTTATTAAATTTCGAATTTAAGATACTGTACTGCACGTATATGTTTCATCTCTCCCGCCCGTCAGTAAATAATGAACCAAGAATAATTCGATTCGATACCCGTTTATCGACCTACACGGTATCCGGGTATCCTGTGGCGAACCCGGTTCAAGCTGGGAGCACTATACATGTGCGATGTTTTGATGGTAGGTGGGTGAGCTTCTTACTATGGTTTCTGTTTATGCTGCTATCAAATGATTTATGAAGGCTTAATTGTAGCACTACTAAATATGGTTTGATTTTGTATCTAAATTAAATCGCAGTTCTGTAGCAGTTCTTAGCTCAAAACTTATAAAACAGTTTCAACTCATGAATATCGTTACAACTTGTAACAACATGACGTGTAATGAGTATGATCAATAAATGATGTCTATGTCTAACTTCTAAGAAGCGTAATCAATCAAGGAAGACGCACAAGTTCTCAAAGACCACCTATAAGATACAGTAGGTAAAACTCCTAATATACCGTACTATAAATATAGGCACATACATTGCTTCTCGCCCCAACACTAGGATACCCTGTGTCGTGGAAACCAGAAACAGCGACATCACAAACATGAAAACATCCAACACCTACCTATTTTTTTGTTTTCTTAATCCCAAGCCGGGAATCGAACCAGGGACCTCTCGCAAGGTAGGCTAAGCCACAACCGCTGCGCCACAGAGGTCGTCAATAATAAGAACGTTATTGTAACTGGCTCTACATGGTAGGGTCGACGTCGGCAGGAGTGTTTGCGGCAAACAGCCTGCAGTCGAGGAGGCGGCAAATATTGCCGAGTGGCACTCACCTGAGATGCCGTGGTCCGTCCGCCCCAGCCCCGCACCCCTCGACCACCCCTGCTCATACTGCACATACTAATATTTTTAACAATATTCCTGGTTTTCGTGAGCAAACATTTTGTTGTAGGTACATTAGATCTTCTACAACTCAGCGATAAAGGCTAATAGCTGTATCTACCTACACCTCAGAGATAAGGCCTATGTATAAATGCCTACTGTATTTACATCTTTGACAATATTTCTGGATTTTGAAAACAAACGCAGTCCAACCATTAAATCTTCTTTAGCACCTACAGAGATGTAAAGGCTATAGCAGTTGCAGTTTTAGGCCACGAGAGATAGGGTAGGTTTTAGATAACTTGCTGAACGAGCCTATTATATAATAAATATGCTTTTGCTATCCCGTATAGGAAGAGGCACGTCGTTATTTTTATGTAATAGCACCTAATATGATACAAGTCTATGAGGTCGATAAGAGGATGATTTTATCGGAACTTAGCTAAAAGCGTAAGAGCTCAGCACATGTGTTATAAACACAGTCTAAGAATACATTGCAGCTGAAATTCAGTTGAACAAACCAATAATACTTATAAGAAAATGAGGAAAACGATTAAAGTCGATTGCCTAGAAACATTCGAACGATCCCTCCCTACCTACACTTATGTACACTTTTTAACATAATGGCCCATAAAGTGGTAATTGATAGCTTACAGAGGTTCCCGAATATTCACGTTACGAGGCTGTTCAACTGTTTTATTTATCTATTTCATCCCCTTTGATTGGAGTGGCCTACAAAAGAAGATGATACCCGAATGTGCCTGGTAACGGCAATGGCTCTCGGCGTATTTGAATGTAGCAAAGCAATAGCTGAAATATTCCCGTCGGGTAGATGCCACCATTTATTTTTTCCAAACTAAATAGTAGGCTGTACCGAGTACCGGTAAAGAATCGTATGAGTTTGAAATGAAACCAACGATGCGTGAATTATAGGGATGCGCTGTAGTGCAGCAGTTACGCCGTCATGCGTATCGCAGGCGATTCATTGTGATAGTGATGTGCACGAATGTGGTGGGCGGTCGAGTTTCAATGATACTGATTCGTCGTAAATTCAAGTAATAGCATTGTCTCGCTATTGTTTTATGTTAATTATGTAATTGATTATGTAGTCATTTATGTATTTATCAAAACCTACAGCACAATTAAAAATAATATAAGCAGAGAACTTAGACTAGACATAGGCCAATTAAAGGCTTCTATTTTGTAGGCCAAACATATGGTGGTGAACTTAAACAATCAAAATAAAAATAAATAAAAGGGGGTAATTTATAAGTACCGGGTACAAAGTTAATATGGGGACGGGGTGGAATCTGTATAGGGGTGTGTTTGTGTGTGTATGATGTCAATGTGTGAGTGATAGATACAACAATATAGTCGCGACTGTATAATGAGAGAGAAATCTTAGCAACGTTTGCTGTCTTTTTTTCAGAGTTCTTTGAGCTGGAGCAATATGTGCCTCATGATATGTGTGTTCTTCTTGTGTCTGTTCACCCGGATCTACGCATGTATTTTTTTCTTGACAAAGGGGACGATATTATAATGTCATATTGACCAGTTGACCACATACTCAATAACACAAATGATAGAAAATTAATATTGAGACAACTTAACATCAGTATTAATAATTTATCGTAACATAGTATCAACAGGATTAAATGAATCAAATTAGATAAATATACACAAATACTCCGCTGAAAATTGTTCTAAGCCTCGGGGAGGACCGAAATAAGAAAACAGTAAAAGGAAAACCAATAAAAGTTGTTTTATTGGCCGGCGGGCATAGCACCTGCCTCGTAATGAGTTCCTACTTATTTTCAGTGCCTTGTTGAAACAACTCTTCGTAATATAGCTATTTTATGAAAAATTCATAGCTTGTTTAATGAGTTAAGATTGTTGTTTCTGATCATGGCTCTACATATGTTTTATTAATATTGTGGAACTGTCAACTGTGATATAGTTGAGACAACTCTGAGACCGGTTTGTTATTACGGGCCTAACCCTGAGTTGCACGAAACAATGTTGTAATTTAAGTTGTATTTTAACTAATTTAATCGCTAGAACCTCGTATTGTATTTTTTTTCTATATCTTACCAGGAAATAAAATTTCAGTATCGTGCAACTCAAGCAACTCAACTTCAAGTAATTTAAATGATTATATATATATAATTATACTAACCCCAGGGAGTGACAAATAAAACAAATGTCGATAAAAATAGTGCGACCGTTTAACTGGTGACCGTTTCTGTTAAGTTGCCGTATTATTTTTACAAAACGGGCAGTATTTTTTGCGATCCGTTGTCGATGGTTTCGAGATTGGTTTATATTTGTGATGTTATGCACTTAAATCGTTTCTGCTTAGCTGCTGCAGCCGGCGGCGGCGGCGGTGGGGCAAGGAGTGGGCGCCTACTATTTACATAAAACGGCCGTTCCCTGTAAATGGCGGTTCCTTAGCGTACTTATATCTGTGAAAATAAATTTACTTTACAATGGCATTGTTTTTAGAGGGGAACATTCCCCACATTGTCAGGAAATAATTGGATACCACAGACCTGCGCTCATTCTGGGTAAGGCTAACTAGTACACAGAACAAATCAAACCACAATTTTTAGATTCTCAAGATAACCTGCCCAAACATGGTAAAATCTATAAATAAAAGAAATTAGTAGTTACGACGGTCCATCAGCTTCGAAGAAATAATTCGAAGCTGATGGACCGTCGCCAGCGATACAATTACGATTTGATTTTGTCTTTCGTATTGGTCCTAGAGCAGTCGCTTTGCATTAAATTTTTCCTAGCGACCATTATACAATTTTCAATTTGAATTCCAAGCATTGTATTGACGGTTTATAACAACTAAACAACTAAAAAACAAACTATCTAGTGAACTTTGTATGCATCTCTATTAATATCACTTTATATCTCTACTCTTCGGAACTGCCACACGAGCACAGTTTTTTATTCAAGTAGGGGTGAACTAAAATATAAGTTGGGAACTGTGGAAGCATGTGTCATGTGCTTCCATGTGCAGCTAGTGATAAGTTTCTAGCAAGACCTTCTGTGTAATCATAATAGTATGATGGATGCGTTTCTAACTTATTCCATTTTCTATATTGAGTTGTTACATCTAATTTTATTACAGATACTATAATCTGATACAACAGAATATAATATATAAAACTCGCTGCTGGGATAAATTTATTCCTAAATATAAATCGATAATAAATATATGTGTATGTTTTGTAAATTGTACGTTAATTTGTTTTAAAAAGATAAAAAAACAATCAGTGGGAGTTACTTTACCTTTTTTTTTCCACGGCGGTCCAACACGTAGAGAAGAGGCAAAAATACGTGTTCACTCTAAGTATATTTGTAAATATGCAAAGTAATTGTTTTTAATGTAGAAATATTTATAGCAATGATGTTTTATCTCGAACTACAAGAACGTCTCACCAGTAAGCGGCGTAGAACGAATGATTTTTAAACGGAATAGTGTCTTTACCTATTCAACGGTTCCATTTTCTACCGTAATCAATGGAATCCTAATGGATTATTCCAATATTTAATTCCACTCCCGTGACGCCGTTTGCCGCGAGAAGTATTTTCTTGGGCGATGTCTTCGTCTCCGCCAATTCCTTGTGACCGAGTGGAAATTAAAATTTAATTAAGCGTCGCCGCATTCTTCTCTGAAGGGAATAGTCGCTAGGTCGCTGTTAAAAGAGGATACTGGACAGCTTGTTTAAAAAGTTTTATAATAGCTTAGTTTTAACTTTTTTGCGGCACTAAGATGTTGTGAAACGGCAACAGAACTGGCAAGCTAATATTATTAAGTACTTAATAAAAATGTATACTATGTCTTAATTCTCTAACTGTGCAATTCCCGACCGGGCTTAATTACTTTTCAAATCAGCTGTTACTTTGCACTACAGTAGACATAAGAAAGCATGTCTACTTTTCTCTCT
>OY735255.1:11129714-11180217 GCA_963457715.1 Argyresthia albistria
AGGCATATGCCCAGGAGTGGGATGATGTGGGCTGAGTATGATGATGTATGATGAAGGTACTCGTATCTTGGAGTGGGTTTCGGTTTACTTTGCAAGCGGCTCACGTCGTTTTACTCGAAAATTATAAGCTTTTAATTAGTTTTAGCTGTTAAATACTTGCATTCACTTTCTAGAAAGTAGAAACAATGCAAAAAGTACGAAATACTGCCTATTAGGTTCAATGAGTTTTTTTTAAATATCTTGTTTGCGAAAAGAAAAGTTATCTCATCAAAAGATTTTAACACCAAAAGTTCAAAGCAGTCTTATTAAACGTTTGTATTCGGGTATTTTCCGTCTTTTCAGTCATATTATCAAGGCTATTTTTAAAATATTTTTATAGCTTCTTCTACCTTTACGTAAAATGCATTATTGAAAATGATCATCATCTCTTTGACAACAGTAATTGAAAAGAAATGAATCTTATTCTACTACATCCACTATTTTATTACACATTTTGTATGTATAATGTACATAAATAAGTAGGTATGTTGTATGTATGTATATTTATTTGAAAAACAGTTCTTAAAAACGCCAAATAGTGTTTATACCTAGTAAGATAAATGACGGAATATCCTGCCACTTGTCAGTAAACACATTCTTGTCTCGGTTTATGCTATTCACCGTTTATGATGCTACGACATCGTACTCGTAGCTGCTACAAGACGTGCTACGAAACCGCAGCAGCTACGACACTGTAGTAGAAGCCACAGTTAGTTTAGGCGCATAGCATAGCACTGGGGCATAGCATATGATTCTTGCGCATTCGATATTCGGATATCGAACCAATATCGAGTGATTTTGTAAAGGAATCACTAGGAATCATTTTGTATAGGAATCACTCGATGTAGGATCATACCCCTGAGTAACGTTGTTCTTTGTTTATGGTTGTTCAAGCGCAACCATTTCTATAAATATTTCATAGAAAAATACGGTCAAAATTTGGATTCAGACCCTAAATTAGCAAGGAAAGAACTCCGCAAACATACACTATTCATAGAGGAAAACCAGAAACCATAAAACGTCGCGAGTTCAAACTTGCGTAAAAATTTATGTGGGTGTCGTAGCTCACTTGCGGGTATCAGGAGGATGTCTCCAGCGAAAGAGGTCCGCTGAAAATGCTTAAGGATTACCTCCTCGCGAGATATATGAGACATGAGAGAAGGCCCATTCTATTCAACCCGAGTTTGCACCGAGACCTCGGGAAACGTCAGATGAGGTTTTAAATCTGATTGCGTCACACAATTTACAAGCTGTTTCCCATTCGTGTTGCAATTGAAATAAAAAGAGCTGCTGTTTTTCAATTTGGTTCTACCAACAATTGCGATCGTTATCACCCGGTGTATTTTGGACATTCGTTGAGTGAGTGAGTTGCATAATTATTCGCATCCTCGTAACTTTATGCTGTAATTATTATAATAAGTTTAATTAAATGTGAATACGTTTATTTACATTAATACAGAGTTACATAAAAATATATTGCACACATATGTTAAAATATAAAAAAACATATGTAGGTATTTCACGTGATCAGGCTGTCACTAAAGTATTCCTGCTTCATCTTCACATTGAAAGGCCTTGACCTGTTTTCGGGTGCCTCTTATAATTCTCATTGAAACTGCTCTTATAACTAAGATTTGTATTTTCACTTTCAGCCAGTACACTATTTGAGAAGTTTAATTAAATGCTTTCAAGTGCCTTTTAACCACAAGTACTCAAGGAATATAAAACATAAACACGCTTATAACATGTATACTTATAGTTTTGCCTAGAATCATGAAAAAACTATTATCAGCCAAGCACGGAAAGCAATAAATTCAGCCTATTCATGACGCTGATTTAATATCGTGGATATTTTGAAATACAGAAATCCAAAGCATGTCCGGGATATAAATCGTGACGGAACGCAAGATGCTCAATATCCCGTAAAAATTGCGAGCATGTTTTTTTATAACCCTAGACATAGTTGCCTGCGATGTCGGTGATGCAGCATTTTGGTCACGTTCCACTCGACCTCGGGTTAATTCAACCTTTGCTATCCACAGGTGCGCTGTATTTTAGATTACAGTGACCTTTTGAAATGATATAATAAATGATGTGTGTGACACCCTAAATTCAGTTGATTTGTTAACTTTATTGCTAGATATCAAGTAGTATTATTTAAATGACTACTGACTATAGCACACCAAAGGAGGATGGATGTTCAGTGGGGTGGGTACAGTATGAAAATATTTTTACTACTTTTTTACATGAGCACGAAACGCATCACCAAAGTTTTTATCCAGTTAGTTAATAAATTCACGATTCAGTAGGCCAGTACGACATTTCAACACGAGCTAACTCCGATCAGACTAAAAATAAAACCTAAAGAGAAGAATACTATGCGGATATGATTCACGTAATAGTGACCTGTAATATTCAACCATACTGCAATCAAGGGCTAGATAGAGGATGGTATGTCGATAAATCTCCTCTCTTGAGGTCTTCCTTCACTATTTTATTCAGGCCGTAGAGCTAGTCGTAAGAAGGTGTTAAAGAGAGAATCGGTAAGAGGATCGGATGAATGGAATATGCGAATAGTTGTGGGCGTTGAGGCCCCAGTCGTTGTTTTGGCCTAAATATTGAATGGGTCAGGACTCTGGGGTCGCCTGGCCACAACACTTGGCGCTCCGGGCTAACTTTCTGATATGGATCAGCTGAACCCAAGAAATGGGTAAAATAACTTCAACTATAGTGTGTCCTATACTTTGTTGTATACAACAAAAACATGGAACTAGTGGGTTGAGAACAAAAGTTTCACTCGAATCACGAGTAAATAATGTACCTACCTTTATTTCGTTGTTGCAACTCTCCAAGTGAGAACAACAAAAGAGAGTCGTACTCCATCATTGAATAATACATTATTACTCAGCAGCCTTCATTAAACGGACAAAGAAAACATTTCAGTGTCCGCAGTGAATTATGAAGTTTGAGAGCATATTTACATACGAATTAAAGTGAGGCTTTTCTCTTCGTTCATACTTTCGGTCGTTTCAATCACTCTCATCGTTAGTTAGGGATTTAGGATGGATCTTGTGGGACGTAGGTTTGACAGGATCAGATGGCAGTCAAGGAGGCTGGTAACAAATCGTTGCCGGCTGCCGCGCCTGGCAGGTGCCGCCACCGCCGCTGCCACAGACCGTTGTCACTCACTTGAGATACACCCTACACTCACGATAAATAATTACGGTCTTACTACAAGAAATACAGTCTCCCAAAGACCTTTTGGTACTTAAGTAACGTTGGCAGGGGGGCGTGAGTGCTACGCAACTTAATGCAACGAGCCTGTCTATAATTTTGTTTAAGCCATGTCTATAGACAAAAATGTATGTTACGGTCGCCTGCGCCTAAAAGAATACAAGCAGTATAAGCGGGATTCACTCGTTAATATGACCGACCGTATACTTTTAGGCGCAGGCGACCGTACATAGTAGGTATACGGCATTTAAGATTGTTTTAAAATTTGAGGAGTAGCCACGAAGCAATTAATGCGAGGTATGAACGAGACAAACCAAGGTCAACAGAGATTGCGTAAGTGAGAAACGAATATAACTTGGGAATAGGAACAAGTGGGATGGCAATTGTGCGCTCGCGCCTAATCTGAATCAACGTAAGCGCCAAAACGAAAAAAAAAACATTAAAATATGCTATTTCAGGGAGTTAAATTTCAATCTTCAAATCGCTAGTAACAACGATTCCCCACATATCACAATTAATAGAAAGATCATATTTACTACTACTGCGGTATAATAGGAAAAAATATTGGAAAAAAGGGTTGGGTTTGGATTTATTTTCTATCAAGAAAATTGTATCCACACATGTTTTCCTTCATGAAAACCCTAGATTATATAGTAAAATTACATATACCAGAAATTTATTACGATTTGCCTAGTATTTCCTGAAATACACATGAAAAAAGCACCCCTAATTTATTCACGAGGCGCCTTAAGATATAGTGATTCCCTTATGAGTGTTATGAATTTTAAATAGAAGAGTCGTCGTAAGTAGACATAAAAATAATCAAAGAGTTATGTCGGACCTTAAGTCAAGTTAAAATTCTGAGCAGACAACAAACGGAAAAAAAATGTTTCTCGAAATTAATTTGCTTTGCTTCGAGAACGAAAGGGATTTCCCCAAAACCTGTCACGTAACTGAAATACCGCTTTGAAAGTACCACATGCGTGTATCAGGTGTCGTTTCAATTTAAATGTTGCCATGCTACCCTTCTCGGAAACTCGTGTTTCCTTACATGTAGCGTAACTCGAGCTATTCTTTATGTATTGAATAAAATGTAAATATTAGCCAGCAAAAAGTTTGGTTCATGCTCTAGTTCTTCCGCGGATATTATGGAGCGATTCATTCTAGTCACGTGTACCGCGCTGTATATTCAAGTTGCCTTCGGCGTACGCAAATAACGCTGTAACTTATCCACAACAGCCGACGACGGTTTACTGCGCCACTGCCCTAGCCCTACTTTAGCAGTTTGAAGTGGATTACACAGATTATACAGAGTGACTTTTGATTAGCTTACGAATTGCGAATTTCGGGGAACTCTTCGTAAAATTTTACTCCGTACTCAGTAACTGTGAAAGCCCGATCAGCTGAACGCATGTCACAAGAAGATCCAATAGGAAACACCTACGAAGTTACAGGGTTGGCCATTTGAAGGGTCCAAAATAACAACGTCTGAAAGTTTATGAGATATGAGATGTGATAACAAAAATTACGAAAGGAACAACGATTTTCATAAAACAAAACTTCCTTTAATATTTTCATATTATATTTATTATCTTTCCTTTTATTTTCTATTTTTATGTAACGGCAAAGGCCTCCGCCGATTTGAGCCCTCACATACTTATACTCATTGATTTCACTGTACCTACTGAAATTTTCAAATAACCCAACCTGTTTATTAAAAGTATGAAGTTGTAATCAAGATAAAACGATAAAATTAACACGATCTACATTTACACACTCTTGGGCATCCGAACAAAGATTGCAGATTTAAAAATCTTTGGTTGGATATGAGGTTTTAACATTATCACGTAGCGAGGTGAGACTGCCTCGAGCTCGGAACACCTTAAAATTGTGTCCATAAAGATAAGAATTTTGCGACATCGTCGCACCTTGGGTTCAGTAAAAATTTATGATCTTGCTACATGGCTTAATATTCCTTTTTCTTATTTTTAAACGTGGCAAGTCTTTAAGTTATGGCCTTTATTTAATAAGATGCTACCATGTAAAATCAATATGATATTATTTGGGAGACGGTAAGAACCGTATTTCTAAGAAATTAAAGTTGAAGTAAGATGCAGAGCATGCTTCTCCATGGAATTACTATAATTTCATCTATGTATACGGTGTCGCGTGTTGGTTTGATCGCATTTAAGAACAATAAATTAATGAAAATTACATCCACAAGATTCAAACTATTATTTGTTTATTTGGGAACTGAGCCCACAGCACAATATAAAAAATGTACAGCACAATAAATAACTTATACCTAGGCCAATTAGGGGCTCTTATTATGCTACTATTACCTTTTGCAAATACAGTTTAATTACACTATTTAATTATACATACATTTTAGTTTTTTATTTTAATAAAAGTTTTAAGAAATATTATCTAGAAGTTAAGAGGGAGGGGGAGGTGTGAAGTGTGTGTGAGGGTGTGTGTGCGTGAGCATGTGTGGATGTGTGTGTTGTAGTAATAATAGAGAGAAAATGAATTCTTTTTGACAAAATAATAATAATAATAATGCTTCATTGATTTAGTGGTGGTGCAAAGATCAACTTCATATTCTTTTGAAAAAGACCATATTATTACATACCTAACCTAGTTATAAAAAGATACTTCTTTCATATCACTTTCTGCTCTACACCTGTCTTGTACAACCACGAGACCACTAAAAAGGGTCTGCAAACTAATTGCTTTGAATAATTTATGTATCCTTTGGCTTGTGAATACACTCATATGAAACTAATTTAGAACTGGGACGCGCCCTGGCGGTCATACTAGTATTTCCGTGATTAAAATTTACATATAAATAGTAGGCTTTTGCCAACTCACAATAATGCTATGGGATATTATAAACTGTGAATCGGTTTGCGAAACTATTAATGCATTTTGCGTTATTATTATTAGGTCCAATCCGAATGCAACACCTTAATAAAATAAAAAATAAAAAACATATTTATCTACACCAATGTAAATAAAAGCAAGATTTGTCATTATTACTTAGTATTGTTTTATAGATGAAATGCATTACAATTCATTTCATTAATATCGATCACTAGCCAAAAATATCTTTCTCATAGCTTGCAAATAGTCTAGTAGAGATTTCGTTGATTCATAATTATCCGCATATTAATAGGATTATTTGGCAAAAGGACTAGGCCTACATTTAACAGCAAGGCATCTTCACTACCCGACCAAAAAGAGTCGATTAATATCACCGGTATTGGGATATTTCTTTCTGATATAAGGTTATTTCTCAAGTGAATCTTTGACATATAATTCAACAAGTTAAAAACTTAAAAAAACCGACTTCATGACCTATAACTTAGTCCTCCCCGCTCGATACACAAATGTCGTCTATAGACCCGAAAACAAGCCTACGAAATTTGTCTCCTGACAGTGAAGTCCATACGTATTACATAATACAGGGTGACAAAATTAGCTTACCATATTTTGGGGAATGATATTACCCATTATTATAAACAACTTTCCCCAAGAAACATATCTAGCCGCAAATGAAAAAAAAAAGTGAAGATCAGTTCACCTGTACTGACTTTACAACCGATTTGTCAAACAGCATAGCACTTATTCCTAGATATTAGTAAAACTTCTTGCTATATGTATGTATATGTGCTTTATAGACAGATGGGTTTTATCTAAAAGTATATGAGTAGATTCATTAGTTTCAATAGCACAGTCTGCGGTGTCTCTCTCTGATGGATTTACCCACTTCAAACGCCCAGCCGCCGGCTGCCATTGCAAAACCGCGATGTTCTGCTGCTTTTTGCTTTCTATTCCAACTCTCATTAAGGAAGAGAAATTGCGAAGAAAGGACATAGGTTGTTAGAGAAACAAGCAAGAAGCAAGCTAGCTAACTATCTGGAAATAGAGGCAACTCGTCGAATGAGGATCTGGGGAACTAGCACCTCGTACTAAGTGTGCAAGATTATATATTTAGGCTATTGTAGTTGTAAAGCCGATCTGATTGTACCCAAGACAGCCGCCACGAGTCTGGCCGGTACGGGGGTTGTGAGGGGCCGGGGGCAAGGGCAGGGGGGTATGAATGATGAAGAGCGTACGACCGCAGCCGGCAGCGCCGCGGCCGCAGCTAATTGATACTTGAACCCGCCACACGAGTGCCGCCTGCTCACCGCTCACCTCGCAGTCTGTAACCAGCCTGTCAATGAATCATGATCACACGGAACACTTCACCACACCTTATATTTTACCGACTTGAAATGAAATAAAAAAAACTTCATAAAATGATCCCGAAAAATTAAGGACCTCCTCGATTTTTAAGTCCGTTAAAATAGGAGTGGACTTAATTCTATATATGTATTTACGGTACATGTACATGTACAGCGTGTTTTGTTTACAGCCGAATGCATAGATAGGAATTATTATCCAAGCCCACTTTAATGATTAAACGATAACAATAAATAATTCAGAATCTGACATACCAAATCACTGGTAACAACTGAATTATTTCAGGGCCGAAGATAATTATCTAAATCTTTTAGCGCGAACTTAAGTGAATAGGTACGCATTCGCAATTTCATTTTGATCTATGAATAAGGCATGAGGTTTCTCTGTAAATCGCCGCGAGTATCCTTCTTATAGCGGTTAAATTTATTCGGGACAAGTAGATGGAATAATATCGTTCTAGTGTGAGGGCCGGTCAGCATAATGCATGTTATGAGATGAGATGACGGTGGCTGGAGCACTCGGTGGTTGCGACAAGCATTTGAATATCATTCACCGGGAGGGCACTTAACGTTGAAAGTGAACCTAATAATAACAAGTGACTCCCGGCGCTGTGTTATTACGCCATGTGAGTGGGATTATGATTGTGTTGCTCGTCTACGCTGTAGAGGATATTAGCCTGTAATTTATAGGCAAGCGTATCGTAATAATTTAATATATTTGTCTCTTAGAAATCATATATTTTTAAAACAAAGGCATTATGTAGTGGAATTTAGGATATTAATAATCTGAGTAATCATTATTTTGATCCCTCTGTAAACATTTTTAGCAGAGTTCATTTTAAGAGCACCAATAACGACTACGTTATTGTATCAGAGCGGACATTACCACCGTTCCCGTCAGAAATTGCGTTAAAACATAAAAGTTAAAAGCTGCAGTGATAAATGGTACAATAAATAATTTGTGGTTTGTATAGGGCTTCGAAGGGAGGCCCGTGTTCAGTACGTGAAGGCTGTAAAACAATTCTCTGGGCGTCGCGTTATTAGCCGACAATTTTTATTATTCACGCGTGGCTTGCGGGCGGCACGTCCCAGAACAATGCCTGTTTATGACTCCATAAAGTAAATTTCGTTCTACGCTCGTGCGTTTGCGGCCTCCGCACTCAATTTATTGGGAATGTAACCCGGACTAGACTTCAGACAGCCTTGGATAGACTAGCGCCCAGTTTCCAAAAGAAAAATTAGCTATTACAACTTGTAAAACTCATTTCAGGAAATCACGTGCCGCTATTTGAATTAATCTTCAATTGATCACCTGTTATTTTTGACCACACTTTCAGAATCTGGGGGTAAGGCTCGTATACATACATATAACAAATGATTCTCAGCTATGAGAGCTATAAAAGCGCGTGAAAATATCAGATTTGATGTGGCACCGTTGTGACAGCTGAGATACCTCTTCAGATTATGAGAGCGGTTGGTTTATTTAGCCTATTAATTCGTGGTCGTTTTACCAATCTATCTGTTTACCAAATGGGGTAATCAGTGTCTCATCCTCACACCCAATTGACACGCTAAATCCTTATCGGATGATCTAAGGAGATTTGGTTAACCGACCGTGTATCATACACACACGGGTAAATACAATATTGCTTTGGAGCTGGGACGTTTAAATGTGAAAACTACTGAAAACTCTTGATCCTCTGTGGAGTCGCCTCATACATAGATCTTGGCTGGCAGCGTGGATTACTCGTGTAAAACCTGAGCAGCATAATGACATTCCTTTGTGTTCAGTGAGATTAAACTCAAGACCACTCGTAGGATAGAATACTAAACAATACTACAGACAAGCTTACTTTATTCCTCTCTAAAAATATAGCACGTATAATGTGTGCATGGAAATAAATTATGTAAATGTATATGTAAATGTAGAGTTAGATAACTTTTAATATTCAACCCTTTTTCGGGGCTTTCTTATCGAAATTGTCCAGAAATGTAGCATATTCACATAAAAAGGCTGGCAGTGGATCCTGATCGTAGCATATCGATTCTAAATAATCTCGAAGCAAAAAGTTTAGCTAATAAAAAAATATATAATTAACGTTGAAGTCAAAGGTTTTGTGTTGGGCATCATTTACCTAATTGCTACGAGAATACTTAGTTATTTTAACCTAAAAATATAACCTTGCGACTTTTATCAATCACTATTTAAAGAGAAAGCAATTTTAAATATTCTCACAATTCTTCAACTCAGCATTACTCGGCATGTTTCCTTTTTTATTTTTTTATTTTGTCATTAAAGTGTCCCACTGCTGGGCAAAGGCCTCCCCCTCTTTCGTCCACACTTCCCTGGTCTGTGCCACCGCCGGCCACCCCGGCAAAAACTTGTCGAGGTCGTCCCGCCATCTCCGTTTAGGCCTGCCCCTACACCGGTATCCGTCCTGTGGCACCCAGTCAGTGGCGACTTTCGCCCGTCTGTCTGGGTGCTTGCGACTTACGTGGCTGGCCCAGTTCCACTTTAGCTTAGCGTTTTGTGCACCCACATCAGCGATGCCAGTATGGAGCGCAGCTCCTAATGCGGTCCGTCCTACGAACAATTAGGATGATGTGCTCCATTGATTGCTGGCAAACCTTGAGTTTGGACTTCTGAAGTTCTGTCAAAGACCATAATTGAGCGCCGTAGGTTAGGATAGGCAAGATAAACATGTCAATGAGCTTGCGCTTGAGGGTCAGCGGAAGGTTACCCTTCATAAGTTCCTTCATGGACCAGTACCGCCGCCAGGACCTCCGCTCTTCCAGGCGTTAGAAATGCGTCTATCGATTTCTTTATCCTGCCTGTTTTCGAAGAAGGCTACCTGGCCCAAGTAAATGACATCGACATAATGTATTTCCTGCCCATCTACCTCGACCCTACGTTTCACACTGTTAGTCATGGCCTGGGTTTTTGAGCGATTCATCTTCAGTCCAACCTCAAGACTTGCATTGCTGAGTTCCTGTAACATACGCTGGAGCTCGGGTGCAGATGGGGCAAACAGGACAATGTCGTCGGCGAAGCGAAGGTTCGTAAGTCTTCTGCCACCAACGTCAATGCCTCTGTCTGTCCACGAGACCACTAGTCCACCGTCCATCACAGACCAACGTCTTGAACACTCCCTCCAGGGTACAGGTAAACAGTTTCGGAGATAGCTCCTGTTTGACGCCTTTCTTTAATTAACAATATTCCTGAAGTGAAACGTACGCACGAGTTGAGCCGTATTAACAAAGTAATTGCCTATAATAAGAGACGCTTGCCTTAAAATTTACATAAATAGACTAGCCAGGAAGCCTGTGCGATGCAAAGTTGGTTTGTAGGTTTAGAAATAGGTAAATTGACATAAAATTCATAATAAGCTTTATAAAGTAGGTTAAGCAATAAGTAAGTAATACTGATATTCGTAAATTAATCACAATAATATATCACCGATACCGATAATATAATAAATGTATTTATTTATTTTCTAAATCTTTTATAACATTTATGTCCGATCGTTATTTCATTTCTCGCTAGTACCCTTTTGCACGCAAGCGAAAATGTAATAAAAATAAAAAAAATCTCAAGTTTTATGATTTGCATAATACTAAATTTATAAATATTTTTGGGAACCAGAAGCTGTTTCTCATAAAAAAACAATAATCAAATACTAATCCAACAATTACATTTAATAAGAAATCACAATTTGACTAAACAAAACACCAAAACTGCTAGTTTTAATCGAAAGTATTTGAAAGCACACAACACAAATAAATCGTTCAATGCAAACCGACAATTTATATTCAGAGCGGATCACGTGGACTCGATGTTTATAGGACGGAGTACGGCGGCGGAAAGAGGCCCGGCGCCTACCACGCGCTGTATTTATAGGCAGGCGGCCCCGTGCCGTGACGTCTCCGGGGTTACTTCTAACACGGCCAGCCTGATGGGGCTAGTCGTCCTCGATAGCATCTTGAATGTCTGGCACGCTTGGAGCAGGTCCGACTTGACCTCGTGGTGTCCTCTCTGATGATGGGCCCGCTGAAGCGTTAGGTGGTGAAGACGAGCCAACTTGGAATTCATCTTCATTGTCATCTGAAAATTTTAGCTGACATTAGGACCTGTTTTGAGAGCATATCCCTTTCACGCAGCATCTATCAATTCTTTCAAAGCGCCCTTCCTCTCACTCTAGCACATAATATGAAGATAACACTCATCAGGCATCAGCAATACATTCATTCATTGCGTTCATCACACTCCTACGGGATACGTAGTGGTAACCAAAGTGCTAGTAGCATGCGAAGTGGAGCCCGAAGCGAGGCTCAGGCTGCAGACCGTCGTACGTAACCCGTTGGAGCTCATCTCGAACAACGTGAACAGAAGGCGTCCCAACTGTCACCCGGTTACTGACACAGTGTGGGACTTACAACTACTAAGTTTGCCATAAACACTGTTCAGAACCGACGGATACGGGCGCACTCAATGCGACCACCGCACCGGTCCGGCAGGTAACACCAATACCATACCGCAAAACGAACAAAACAGTACTTAGAGGCAGAGGCATTAAGTTAAGCCTACCTAGAAGTAAGTTACGTCCAACACACCATAAGGTGTAGAATAATAAAATTCACCGCCAGTATCTCTGGTCAAATCGCCTAGATATTTTGACACACAGTGCACAGTGATCATCTCATATTGTCATGTATAGGTAGTCAGTTAGTTCATAGTCAGCTACAAGTAAGAGAGATTGGGTACAGTACACGAGTAAGAAAGGGGTCTAGTTAAGATAAGGAGAAAAAAGAGAAAGTTTACAACTACACACTTTGATGTAACACTGTACCATGCAAATCAAAAATCTATCGACACTCACTTTCGAAGAAAGCGGCGCACGAATCTGGACACCACTCTCCTCTCCACGGCACCATATACTCGGCTGCCGCCTGCGTGGTCTTGCCGTACGAGCCGCTTAACAGTTTCAACTCATACCGACCACCTGGAAGTGCCTTGGTGACCCTGTATGGCCCACGCATACCTGGATCAAGCTTCCCAGTGGATTGTGAGAACTTGATCACGAAGGCAAAATCACCAATCTGAAACATACGGGGCGGAACACGTTCTTTGTTAACATAAGCGTCCTGTTGGGACTGATTGCGCCTTAGCAACTCACTGGCTCTTGTGCGACATAGCTCTCGCACCGCTTCACGGTTCGGGCGTGAACCTTCAAGAGCTACATCTCTTACCAGGGCCCGGATGATAGGTGTGGTCCCCTCGGTGCCGATCAGTAGATTTAGAGCCGAAGTCTGCGTCGTCTTTTGTCTTGTGATGTTTAAGACAAGTTGCAGCTTCCACATGAGCTCAGACCAGCAAGCATTCCGATGATTCACCTCGATGCGCAGCATGTTTAGTACGGTGCGCACGTATCGCTCGACTTGGCCGTTGCTTTGGTGCATTTCTGGAGTAATGTAGTGAATGTCACACCCCAGCCTAGTGACCCAATTAACGAACGCTGCTGACTCGAACATGCGCCCTCGGTCTGTAACAAGGAGCTTGGGAGCACCAAAAAGTGATATTGCGTTAGACATAACGCGCTGAAGCTCCTCTGCATCCTGCCTGTATATTGGGTAAAGCAGGCAGAACTTTGTGAATGCATCGACAATTAGAAGCACAAACTTATAGCCATTGGATTGTGGAAGAGGGCCCAGGGCATCCATATGCACGGTGGAAAAGGGGGTTTCGGGCTTATCCCAAGATGTAATATTTTGGTGTGGAGCCCGTGGTACACGCTTTTGCGAGATGCAGACTAAGCAATGGGCGATGTATTTAGCAACGAACTGACGAAGCCCAGGAAACCAGAAGTGTTTGGTGATTAGGTCGACGGTTTTCTCAGCGCCAATGTGCTCATGTTCATTGTGGAAGATCCTTAGTAAGCTTAAACGATGACCTTTTGGGACAAAGCACAAGAGTCTGGCCTCTTCACCTACAGGAGTGTAGCGGTAGTATAGGAGGTCATTTTGGACTACATACCGTCGGGAATCTAATTGTCCATCCTGCGCCTTTTCGATGAGTCCACTGGTTTCATCATCTGCCGCCTGTGCTGTTTGAGCCCAGTTTCGAGGTTTGGTGATGTTGTTTACCTCGTGAGCAGGGTTGCGGCTAAGAAAGTCTGCATGTGACATCATAGAACCCTTCCTATATTCAATGTCAAACGTGAAATCTTGTAGGTAGACCCACCAGCGGGCGACGCGGGGCAACAGATCCTTTTTGCGCTCGGTTGACTTGAGAGCATTACAGTCCGTAACCACCTTGAACTGCAGACCAACGAGATAATGTCTGAAGTGTTGGAGTGCCTTTACCACCGCCAACGTCTCCAGCTCATACGAGTGGTACCTCTTCTCAGCCCCCTGCGTCACCTTACTGAAGTAGGCCACAACCTGTCTCTTGCCGTCTGCTCGTACTTGCAATAGCACCGCACCGTAACCGCTGCTGCTGGCATCTGTATGGACCTCGGTTACTAGTCTGGGGTCAAAGATGGCAAGAATAGGTTCACTAGTCAGCCTATCTATCAGTTCGTGGCGCACCTGTTCCTGTTCCGATCCCCACACAAAAGGAACGTCCTGCTTCGTGAGCTTGGCGATACATGCAGTCAAAGTTGAGTATCCTTTTATGTAGCGTCTAAAATACCCAGCAAGACCCAAGAATTGCCTAACCTGCCGCACGTTTGTTGGAGCGGGCGTATTAACTAGAGCTTCCACCTTACGTGGGCTCGGCCTGACCTGACCATCTGATATAACCCTCCCCAAGTATTCTACTTCAGTATCCAAGAAGGAACACTTCTTAAGGTTAATGGAGAATCCTGCCTCAGTAAGTGTTCGGAGCACTTGTCGTAGTAAGTCAAGTCCCTAGTCAACTGTGTCACTCATAATCAACACATCATCAACATAAACAACAACTTTTCCGTTATTAATGAACGACCTTAGTGTGTCATTTATAATGCGCTGGTATACAATCGGGGAGTTACATAATCCATACGGCATTTTTAGGTACTCGTAGTGGCCTTCCGGGGTCACAAATGCAGTTCTACGAATTGAGGCCTCATCGATCGGTATTTGGTGGAAGCCGGTGGCCATATCAAGGCTTGTGAAATATTTGGAGCCACCCAACCGATCGATGTGGTCATCAATAAGTGGCATAGGATATCGGTCCTTGACAGTAACTCGATTGAGCGCACGATAGTCGACACACATCCGGTCTGAACCATCTTTCTTTTTAACGAGAAGGATTGGGCTTGAATATTCTGACCTAGATTCTCTTATTATGCCCTTGTCTAAGAGATCAGCTATGATATCACGCACCTTGAGTTTCTCCTGATGGGAGAGCCGGTATGGTCGATAAGCAACAGGTGTCTCGCTAGTAACATCTATGCGCATGTTTCCAGTTTTAACTGTGGTTGATGCGGTACCGGATATAAGGAACTCTGAGAAGTCATCGATAACCTTCATCAAAGAGTCAAGTTCATGTCCTTGTAAAGAGGTATTCACCTGTGGCTTATCTGCCACGACACCACAATTTACTTTAGCTGATGGCTGATTTGATCGGGTTAAGTACTGGGCATCTTTGGTTCGCACGTAAGTAACACCATCGCGGTTCAGAATATCGGTTCCTACCACCATGGGAAAGTTCATACATGAAGCCGGCACCACAAAAAAATCAGCTTCAATTGTAATTTCACTAAATTCCACCGTCAGTGACACGTAAGAGTTAGCCTCAATAGCTTTTTCACTAATTCCCTTTATAACGCAGCGGGTAGGTTTCGGTTGGCATGAGAAATGCTTCAAAATGTCCGACGAGATCAGTGAGATGTTTATGGCGCCACTGTCAATCAAAACATCAACAGGTATACCCTCCACAATAGCTGCAGTGACGTCACTACATTTTGAAACATTTTTCACGGTATAATCGGTACAGAGGTTTACATTTCTCTCATTACGTGACCCCGATCTATCTTTTGCGAAACAATTAGATTCTAGGTGACCCGGTTTTTTGCAAAATTCGCACACTTTACGTTGGGAATTTGGAACAGACGCAGTTTCCGATCGTTCGTTAGTTCTAGGTCTTTTGAAACACTGGGCCCTTGTGTGTCCGTCTTGTCCGCAATTGAAACATTTTGCATTTGCGCGGTTAGTTGAGGTTTGTAACGGTCGCTTTTTGGAACTAGTGGGGCGTGAATCTGGCCTGCTACGACTAGGTTTGTTGTATGTGCACAAAAAGGACACTAAATTCTTCGATGTTAAGTTTGCATTAGCCGCGGCCGCCTTAACCTGTGCGTCCGTAATACCCCGAATGATAATAAGAATCATTAGCTCATCACTAAGACCCTTTACTATTCGTAAACGCAATAAACTACGTCTCGCATATTCGGCAAATGTTGTGTAATTATCAGATGAAGTAGCCATTACTTCATAAAGAATCCCAGCATAGTCAAGTTTGCGTGGACATAACGCTTTAAATGCCTCCTTGAAATTTGTCCATGAACGATCGTTGCTAACCCATTCATTTATCCAGGCTCGTGCTTCTCCCCGTAGACAATTCGCCACACGCGACAAACATTCATAATCATCCCAGCTATTTGCAAGCTTAGCGCGCTCCACCTCAATGCACCACACATCCATATCGTGAAGATTCGGGTCAAAGTTTGACACGTAGTATTTTTTTGAGTTTGATGGGTTCAGTTTTGTAATGGCATCGGCTAATATCTGGATTGAGGTAGACGCGCTATTCTCACGAGACAGCTGAGGTTGGGACGTATCGACGGAATGACAACCAGTAACCACGCTTTCGGTTCCGCAGACATTTGGGTCGGCTGACGAATTCGATAGTTTCGGAATATTGTTCGCAATAGCCGCATTATCACATGTTGAGGAATTACAGACCGGCTGGTTAAACAAACGTTCTTCGCAAACAGAATTTTCCGGTACGCGTGCCTGAGAAACTACTGAAAGGTCATGATCGGAGCGGTTTTGTTCAAGGGCATTTAAACGGGACATTATAGTGTTCAACGTTTGACACAAGTCTACCCGCGGTCTAGAACGCTCGCTTCTGCGATCACGCGGTAACGTAGGCGTGCGAGTATGACTACGCGACCTCCGTTCGCGATCGCGCCGACGTGACCTGCTCCGCGAACGACCATGTCTCCCAGACATTGTAAAATTTCACAATTACACACAAAGTATTTACCATGGACAAGCAAAATCAAAACAACGGCTTTGGTGTCATATGTATAGCAAAATAACTGTTATGGCTAAGCAGGTCAAGGCTATGGGGCCTTACACGAATCCCAGTTCTGATTTTGGGAACCAGAAGCTGTTTCTCATAAAAAAACAATAATCAAATACTAATCCAACAATTACATTTAATAAGAAATCACAATTTGACTAAACAAAACACCAAAACTGCTAGTTTTAATCGAAAGTATTTGAAAGCACACAACACAAATAAATCGTTCAATGCAAACCGACAATATTCAGAGCGGATCACGTGGACTCGATGTTTATAGGACGGAGTACGGCGGCGGAAAGAGGCCCGGCGCCTACCACGCGCTGTATTTATAGGCAGGCGGCCCCGTGCCTTGACGTCTCCGGGGTTACTTCTAACAATATTATCTCTACCGAAAAATAAATCGATCGGTATTTAGCTATCAAGTGCAGCTATTATCCATAAAAGCTTTACCAAATACTTGATTATATATTACCCGGTATTTGTAGTATGTAATTAATTAATGTAATATTCCATGCACTAAGAACAATACACAGTATTAAAACAATTAATACACAGTGATTAAACAATTTATTGATAAAGGAGTATGGCTCGGTCGTTATAATAATGTAATGGGAGTTTGTCGGGCCGCAGACAGCCGCCAGGTTTGTTGGATATGGCTGCATATACAGGATGGTTATAGAGATGACCTCCGGGCTTATTCGCTAACTCAGTGATGACCACTCAATGATGATCTGTAATATTAGCCGACTTATTTTGATATCTTTGATTACACGATAATCGAACGACACCAATAACTTCTTAATTTTTAAGACAGGATCTCGTTTATGGTTTTACTTTAACCCTCTCGTCGACACATCCTATCTATTGTTCTCCATTGTTCGTTCTATAGAGTTTATATTTCTAATATTTAAAAGTGTCAACATCACAGTGAACGAATGATAATGGGCTTTATTTTACCCATACCAAGACTTGTTTTAAGACGGTAATTTTTACTGATCAAATTGACCAATTGATCAACCTAATCTGAATTGCTAAAAAGTTTGTGGTAACACCCCAGATTAGGTATCTAATTTGAATCGCTAGAAGAGTTGTGGTGAACCCTCTGGGCTTGTTTAAGGTTTCCGGATTTAATCAACAAGCAATGAAAAACAGAAGCAAAAACGTGTGCAAAGTAGATAGCAAAAAGGGTCTGTTCCGTTTCCAAGGTATCAGATCCTCTCAGTCAAAGCGAGCGCGCTATGATTGGACGGTTGTTGTATACAAATATTTGGTTTCCACCGAAGGCCCGCTTTTGATCGAGTGCACCAGGGCTGGAGGGTTCGCAAGTTGTTAAAATCTTAGATTCTGCCCCTCTTCATTAGTGCGCAGTTAATTTAAATCACGTTTACTATGGTATGATGTATTTGGAAATATCAACAGTAATGTCGGTAGCAGCGCACCACGGCTACAGCATCTGCTGGGGAGTGCCGAGGGCAGCGAGCGATTCAAGCAACACTAACCACGTCCCCATTACAACTACAGTCTATTCGTGATAAGAATGCAGTGAAATTTAAATTTAAATCTGTTAACACACACTCAAAGGACAATACACAACCTTCGCGTTCGAAAGTTTGCCTTCAACGGTCACTGTGAACTTGGCTTGATAATTGGAAACGATTTGATTGGTTACGGGGCGTGGCTAGGCCGCCGGACAGTGATGATTTTACTGCATTTTTATCACGAATAGACTATATACCTGTATTTCTAATTCAGTGCGAAAAAGTTTACCAGATATACGTCAATGCCGAATTAACACGTGTCATTGTTTAGTGGAGACGCGCTTTCCAACAATATTTTGGCTTGCGGTGACAGGTGAAATTTTCACCGCTTTTTGACAATAAGTTGCGTTGAACTGGCGCCGCCGCCCTGTAAACCCACATTCAACATCAAGTCACATCTGTAGGGCTACCGGTGCAATATGATCATAAATTCTACTAAACAATCTTGTGTGCAATAAAGAAATTATTAATTATTTATTAATTAAATATTTATCCATACGATTTTATTTGGGGTATGTTAGTTATATCAGGCAAATAATCCGATTTATCTGTTAAACTACCAATAAATTCATTTATAAAGTGCCGCTTTTATCAAAATAGTAATCTGCTATTAGACAAAATGACATTTTATATCGCAACCCATGTGTTTACGATTTTGGCAGTGAATGTTGTTTATTATTTGTAGACATGAATCATTTGCGAATACGTACATAAATCGACTACGCGAATGCTTCGTAGCCTACGCCGTAGCTGAAGTCGTAAACGATGCCGTCGTTATAGTAACGATGTATCTTTATATTGATATAGTATATAGGCCTAGGAGATTGAAACGAAATTAATTAAGATTCTGTGTAACCTTAACTAAGCTTAAATAATCTTGAGGTATGAGGAGATAGGCTTGTTAAAAACACTATAACCTGTAAATCTACTGGGAATCTAAATCTTTCTCCCAAATCTAGAGCATTTTGGTGAGGCCACAGAGGATTTAGCTTCACCACGTTCTGATTTTGTGTTGCATTATTATGCGTATGCATTGATCTCTGAGCAGGCAATACAACATCATCAGAAACTTCTAAGTTGTACAACCGTTGTACGGGTCTGACCTCTGCTGTCCTTGCCACTCCATCTCGTCCACCAATTAGTCTTTGTATCCGACCGAGTGGCCACCTTATCCTTTTCTCGGCCGTCACATGTAGGCTTTTTACATGTATCCTCTATATGTGTTTTCCATTTTAGATTGTAATCTATATATACTTATATTTCTAAAAATTTTGTGTCCTTTGTTTGCTCATTTTTTTTGCCAAAGTAATTAATGTCCATCTTATAAACTAATGTATTTTGGTTAATTTGGAAGTTCATTATTTTATTTTTGTCAATATTTATTATCAGATTGTTATTGTCAAGCCATTTAATTATTTTATGTAGGGTAGTATTGATATCATTTTCGAAGTCATTTGGATCATCGCAAGGAATAATTACTGTATTATCATCCGCAAATAGTACCACAGGATGATGGACCACTTTCGGTAAGTCATTTATATATGATAGAAACAATAGCGGTCCCATGACACCACCTTGAGGTACGCCGCGCTTTAACTCTCTTGGGTTAGAGACGTAATTCTGTTCTGTTTTTGTACATATTTTGTTTATATGTATAAATAAATGTTGTCTTTTCTCCAATTCATATATGTTAAAGGTCGTCCATTCATGACTGCCTCACACTCACAAAGAATAGTCTGACACTCATCGTATGTTAGGGATGCTTTACCAATTGTCCTGCGCAATAGATTTTTCATAATTCATACAAATTATATTTAGGTCATTGTAATACCTGTTGTCCATTACACATGATGGGCTATGGTGTGTATGTGTGTGTGTAGGTACTACATAATAAGATTGCTTCGCTTTGAAATCGTAGTATTTTAAAATAAATATGAACATGTTGTTAGAAGCGTCCGTGGTCGAGTGCTCTCCGCGCATCGGAAACGATCGTGTGGGCACAGCAACATCTGGCCAAGACGGGTATTGGATGGTATAATAATTATACCATATTTAATTTATCTTACTAAATATCATCATGGAATTTACTCTTTGTGCCAAACACAGGCATGAATCGACGCAAGTTAGAACTAAATTAATGGGTGAATATTTCGAACAAGTATTATTAAGCTACAGTCCGTGTCCAGCGCAACCATTTGCTATTGCATAATTTAGCTCTTTATTCAAAATCGCAAATCTACCAGCAAATTCCTATGAATAATAACTTGCGGTTCCGATATCCTGAATCTGTTAACCCCTCGTCTGTGAGTGGCCGCTATGGGAAAATAACAATTTAAATGTAATTGTTATTAAATTACTCAAATTGACATAATAATACAACCAAAGGGAAATCAAATTAGGCCTTATTGTTTTGCTTTTAGGTATTTCAGTCATCTACTCTACAGCATGTAAATGATAACAGAATAAGTAAGTCCGGGTCTTTCAAGAGACGGATAAACAGTCAGATAACTTTTTTTACACTTTTTGCAAGTATGAAATGACAAAAGCCCCAGATAAACAGACAGATAAACGCTATCTGAGGAATGAGAGAACGGCACTTAAGAAAGATAAATTAAATAATACCTCCATGTCCACTCATTTCTTAAATTACCTGCTTCCAATGACGTGAAAACTCACTCGCCATCTGAATTATTTTTGTTTTGAGAAAACAGTCAACACATCGGCAAAAGTAACCGCCCGCTGAAAAATATTGAAATATCAAACCAAAATCGTCATACTATGAAGGCTTAGTAATTGGCAGCTCAATAGAGGTCGATTGCTCAAATTACGTTAGGTATAGCTCAGCAAACTTACACGAGTTTGCTGTTGTAGTACGTATTGCCTTCTGCTAGTGTAAGTTTTCCTTTGAACTGGGTTTAGGGAAACTTGGTCCAGTACAAATTCGAACACCGCAAGCTTCGATCGCCGACAATAGTGATTGCAATTTGTTAACAACTCGAAAATTACGTTAACGTAATACTCTTTAGTAAGTAGTTAAACTGTATGTGATGGGTATTTGTTGGTAAATACTTCATTCAAAAGTTCTTAATTTCTCTAACTTAATTTCTTTTGCTCGAGAGTAATAAGCTGATTGTCTTAGGTAAATTAAGCGGACGTTCTAACGGTGATGGAAAACATTATATCCATTGCTGCGGCGTTGGGCCTTCCCCTTGTCAAGTATGAATGGTGTTTTGAATTATAAGCTTTACTTGAGTACAATATTATGCATCTGCCACCCCATATGGGAAAGCTGTGAAGTTAAGCATATAATTCTCTTTTCTTGTTGGTAGGGACAAAGTTTAACTTCTTGTAATTCCTTCGTGAAGGTGTAATTTACTCTTTACTATTATAAAATGACAATATACATACAGGGGGTTTATTTGTAAAGTTACGCCCGACTCAGGGTTGATAGTTTACGTATCGCTGATGACAAAAAAAAAGTTTTAATTTTCCCTCGCATAATTTTCATTCATAAATTACCATCTGAAAATTTTCCTGAAATTACCTAAAAGTGTGGGTACCCCCGCCAGCCATCGCGCACAAGTGCTAACAGACTCCCCCTCGTGCCCTGACCTGAGCCTCACCCCTCCCCGTGCGACTCTTTTCGGACCACATTTACATGTTTTGAAATATTTTGAAAATATATATATATATATATATATAAAAATTTAGCTTCAGTGTCGTGTAAATAACCTCTGACCTCGGCGTAACTTTTCAAATCAACACCCTGTATAAAGCTGATAGGTTTTATAGGTATTTATTAGCGATCGGAGCGAAGCGGACGGCCGTGACCGCCGATTTAACGAAGCTGAAATGGCGCCCGTGATAAAAACTAATGGAATGTTCATTGGAAAAAGCTTAAATAGTAATGCATCTGTCGAAAATGGCGCCACGATGCCTATTAAGTTCAATATACAAGCTATGAGTTCAAACTTATTAACTTGTTTGCGCCGACGACGTGGGTCTTATCGCCAGCTTTAACGAATCTATCTAAACAATACATATAACCCCGTACGCAAATTTATAGTCATAGAATAAACATACGAAAGACGTCCTTTATAAGCAACAATGACATAAAACTAGGTAATGGAACTCTACCACCCAGAAGGTTATTTTTATCACCCACTAGGTTCCGATGCCAGACGGATGCATCAGTAATGTGGACTCTAAATATAGACTGTAAGAAATAACTTCTATTTGTAGATTGTTTGTAATATTCATTTATGGTTTTAGCACAAAATCGGACTATAATTCCGTTATAATAACTAGTATTACCGTGAAGAAGGTTTTGTTTATTTGATTTCAAAACAATTTATTTAAAACCACATACCATACTGCTCTAAAAAATGGGAAAAAATGCGATAGTTTAGATGCAAAGAGTACACAATTGTTCGGTACGAAGCCGGCCCACTCGCAGCCGCGGCGGCGGGCGGCGGCGCGTAACAAAAGTATCGATAAAGTACTGGAAACACAGTGCTGAAACTTCGTCAACGTTTTTAATCCCTACATAAATTGTGTAGTAAAAAGTGATCCATTGTCTTGCTGAAATAATATTTACAATGATCAGATGAAACAAAAAACACCAATTGAATTATAAAAATGAGTCTAGTTAAAGTTTAAACACTGTCACTGGCAGCTCTTTCATTTACCTGACTCTTAAATTTTAGATAAAAAGTGGATCCTTGAAAATGCCTTCCCAAATTTGCAGTATCTTATCTAATTTTATTTGTGGGTCATTTAAAGACTTACGCTAAGTTTCACGAAACTATTTTAAAATTTAAGTTGTCACTTAACGAATTTAATCGCGAGAATCTCATAGGATAGTCATTTGTCTCAGTTGCTAAGCATTTGCTAAAATTAAAAATTTGTTTCGTGAAACTCAGCGTGAGGCGTACGGGCTAAGGTAATTGTACTTTCGACAGAGTGTACGCAAGTACGTTACATTTGTCATCGTGATTAAGCGATGTGACGTCAGCGACAGTACACCGACATTCAGGAAACAGGAGGGGCTGTATCCATTAGGCGACTATGAATGACTACGTACGTGAAGCGTACCTATTTTTTTTGCGTAGAAGTTTTGTTTACAGAGTTGGTATCTGATATTTGTTTAACTTGAAAAACTGTCAACTATTACACTGGCTAGTTCCTCAAGATAATAAGCATAAACATAAACCTCTTTCTGTTCTTTGTTCTAATATAAATTGCTGATGGTAAAGACAAACATTCACTTACTCAAGCAGTCACTTAGACTGCTTCAATGTTTGCCGGCATGTCTTTATTCATCGGGCTAAATCGACTCTCTCCAATCATCAAATTAAACTTCAATTTAAATGCGTCAACAAAATTAACAAGGATCTTATGAAAGCTCGTAACTGAATTTTGATGCGGGAACAATTTCGCCAAGAATTTCATTTAAGAATTTAGGAAAACTTATTAAAATTCAACATGAAGGGTGTATAAAGGCGTTGGCAAACAAGGCGGTGGCGACAGAGATTGAGGGTAATGATTTACTTACTAATATACATCGAAGTACCAGCTAGCTATTCATTCCTGCCTGACATAGAACAAGACGCATTGCTAGACTATTTCCTATTCTTTTGTTTGATTTTATCATAGGCCTACAAAATCGTGACGCAAAGTGTACGGTATGTGTAAAAAAACTGCTGTTACTATTTTATCACCGCCGAACTCTCGTAGTATGCCCTCAGATTACTTTGAACAGAAGTTTGTGGACTCATGGACCATTATTAAGACTCTACATTATAAAAAGTTATACGATTAACATTTTCCCCAAGGATAGAAATCTAGAAACGTAACTCCGTAAAATGGTATTACTGTTATGGCCTGTTTTAAGAATGTGAGAGATTCCTCAGTCATTTTACATGTAAAATAATGTTTTATCGGTTTATTAAGGCTTATCAGGTCTTCTTGAAACTTATTACCTGTTTCCTATGTAAAGGTCCTTGTTGCATATGTGCTATCAGTTACTGTTCTAGTTTTTAGCCCTTGGGAAAATAATTGGTATGTTTTTCTTGGCATCTGCAGTCGGTATGTCGGTATGACTCAAATGATAGCGCGAGGAAGACTCTTTTGCAGTATAGCACTTAAAGCCGTATTCGGTGAGGGAAATGGCAAAGATTGGGTAATATCTCCAGAGAGCAGCTGCAAATGTAAACATTGCGCCCCAGGCAGCTGTTGTTTCCAATTTACCTGTTCATTGAGTTCAGCGACATGCCGGTTTACACAAATACGGAAACCCCTATTATTATGATATTTTTTCTTCCCTTCACACAAATTGGTTTGATGGTCTTGCCAATCAACTTAATATATTGGGAAAAGGAAAAACAAATTCATGCAAGTTAGAAACCCATATCTAGGTCAATCATCATTGTCTCCTGGTCTTTTGGAATGTTCTGGCTCTCTGCTAATATCTTAAATTTCATCTATTAATAAATAATGCATCTCATAACTATTTTTAACCGACTTTACAAAAATGGAGGTTTACAATTCATCGGGTTTACAATTTATTTTTATTTTAGTTTACAATTTATTTTTATTTTTAAAATTTATGAAAACCCAATCGTGCCTAGACCGATGGACCAACTTGTTTTTTTTTTGTTTGGTATATTTTATTTATTTACATAATTACACTTGAATTAAAATAATAATAAAAAGTCAAAATATTAATTTAAATATAAAATTTGAGCCAGATCACTGCCGCTGTCGCTGGGCAAGGTGCTTAGAAGGCTGACGGCGTTGCCTCGCTGTATGGCAAGGCTCAGCCGTTGCCCAAGGTAGGCTCCAGCCTTCCGGTCATTTGAGGCATCGACCGGCGCGAGTTCTTTGCGTTGACAGTACTCGCGCCTATGGGCCCCATGGACCGAGGGTTTCGACTCCAAAAGGCATAATGTAATTGTTTGAAAGAGTTTACCTTGCAATTGGTCCCATTGACACCAGGTCAGGATCTGATGATGGGATCCTGGAGAAATCAAGGGAACTCTTCAAATATTATAGGCAGACCTGTAATGATTTTTGTGTTTTTTCATAATAACTCGTGCATTTACTAATAGTAAGCATAATATTGTGATGCGGAACTGATGATGAACACCAAACATGGCTACCAGAACTGCTCCGTAGTAGGTTAGGTACAAATACAATCTACTATCTGCGGCTGACGGGCAACGCATAGCCTAAACCGGTGGACCTAGAATCATGAAACTTTGAACAGGGGTTCCTTAAGTAGCGTAAGGTAGCACTGAGATGGGATTTGACGAAATTAGTTCCCCAAGGTGGGGGGGGGGGGGGGGGATAGGTCGTTACAGTTTGTATTTAAGTCATAAATCAAATAGGGTTTGTGGAAGACGTTTTTTTTCAGATTTAATGATTGTTTGTTTTAGAGATAAGATGTTTTCTGTTAGTTTATTTTGTGTAGTACAATGAAAAATTAAACCTATTTTGTCGGTTAATAAATATAGTTTAAAAAACTAAAAAACACGCTTTTAAAGCACTTCGAACTAAAAACTTAAAAATAATTTTTAATATAACCCTAAAACAATAATGAATAAAAAATACTATTATTATTGTGAAACAAAAAGCGTCGCGCGCTCGATGTACGAAAGATAATATGGAACAAAGCGCCCGACACTTTTTTTTTCACAATAAAAATTGTATTTTTTATTCATTATTGTTTTAGGGTTATATTAAAAATTATTTTTAACTTTTTAGTTCGAAGTGCTTTAAAAGCGTGTTTTTTAGTTTTTTAAATTATATTTATTTTTCATTTTTTAGTTCTTGCTCTCACACAGAGGCTGTGTGAGAATTAATTAATCCTGGCGATCCTAATCAGGATAATGAGATAAACTTATGAAATGATTACATTGTCGCTGATTCTTGATAAGTGTACAAAGTTTGAATTGAATCTGTCCGTTTAAAGTGGGTCAAAACCGAGTCCAAAGGAGTCGGTTACATACAAACAAACATACAGGTGAAGCTAATAAAAGCGTGATATAAAGCAAGGATCTTTGTTACCTCGCCGCTGTCGTATAATACGTAGTTAGACTACATTAGCACCAGCATGTTCTGCCGCGTAAGTGAAACTCTCAACACTAGCAGTTTATTTCATCGTGAAAAATTCATAGCTTACCTGCACCAAGGGAGGTTGTTCTGGGCACATCATGCCATTACGTAAACGACTTTACACGATACAAATTTTATAGTAAAGAGACACTTTTCAGTTATTTTATATAGTTTATGATGTTTTCATAGCTTTAAGGTTTTCATAGCTTTTAATTCATAAAGTTGACTTAAGATTAAGTACACATTCTTAAATCTATAATATAATCTCTAAGAGCTAAGGTATGATATTGTTATAGTGTTATATCTTGAAGAACAAATTTATACTATAGTTAGTTGTATGTGTATGACTGAACAAGGTCATTGTACCGCTTCGTTGAACCTACCTCCGGAAATTATTATGCGTCGATTGCAGCACAGAACACAATTACTCTGACGAGGATTGACATAAGCGCGGCAAAAAAAAAAACCGTTAATTGACACTTAAAATACGTCATCGAGGGCCCGCCCGCTGCGCGGCGGCTCGCCTTACAAAAACGTTATTTATGACTATGGGTTCTTGAGAACACCGCTTGAAGTGTTGTTATTGTTAGAGCTCGTAAACTAACCTTTGTAATGGGATAAGTGTTTATTGTATTTGATACTCTTGTACAGTCATACATATTTTTTTCTAGAGTTCAAGCGTAAAATCGACTAGGGTCAATGTAAAAATTTATATCTTAAAAAGTAAATCGATGACCTACTTATTTTATTTATTTAAAAGACTCCTGTATTAATATTACACATGGAAAAAAAATAAACTCGCAATATGTAGATAGAAAATATTTATTAATAAATATTTAAACTTTCGCAAAAAATAAAAAAAATAACCATCACTGGCGTGAACGGAATGAATTGCATTTTTCTTTTCCATCGCTGTGATTGGTTGATACGTTGTCGTATGTCAAAATGAAGGTTATTCAACTGAGAACGAGATGGAATACGATCCTTACTGACTTAATCATTAGTGTGACAGAGAAAATAGGTTTTTGTCTGTTTCATTTTGTGGTTTTTGTCACAAAATGCCTTGGGTACCCAGGGTACCCAATTGCAATCTACGGTAGAAAAACGCTTGGGTAGTCTGACTACCCAGTTGCAATCTACGGTAAAAAAATGCTTGGGTACTCTGACTACCCAATTGCAATCTACTGAAAATAAATGCTTGGGTACCCTGGGTACCCAAGTTCAATGAAGCGGCTATATGTTGAACCCTCGAACTTTGTTCCTTCAGTCGGACCTTTCATCACTTGAGCCTATCTTTTGTAAGCAATAAATGACAGTGATGTTCAAAGGTAGAATTTGGTTTCGTCCGTCACGTTAGTCAAAGTGGGTAGATTTGAGTTTATGAGTCCCTATATCTTGATATTTCTTCACGTAATCATATTTTTAGATTCCATTTAAATACCTCGAGTCACAAACGTTTATTCTTTGAACGTGATTTTAATTTCTTGAAGCAACTCGAGTACAACCTTGTCTGATTCCCTGTGAAAAAGAAAAGTAAGTAACATGAAAAAAGCTCTTTCATTACCAAGACAAATGGTGGAAAGTTATTTAGAAAACTCCTTTTCCGCCTGAGAAATTTTCATTTTCTGTTTCATTAGTAAAATTTAATCCTATTACTTAGAAGGAGAAAAGAGCAATATCTTGAAGGAATTCTGTAACGAGTGCGAATATATTTCGTTTTTATCATCGCAATTTTCAAGTGGAAATTAAAGCTGGGGCTTGTGTTCCAAGTTCCTCAGATCTAACTAGCATTATGTATTCAGAAATAAGGACTGTTTTATTAAATATCCATAAAATGTGTGGAACTGTCAGGCGCACCCATTTTGCGGGCCATTTTAGTTATACAGGGTGGAACAATCGAATGGGCCCTGGAGGGAAAGTACCTTAAATCATTATGATAGCTCATTTTACAAAGGAAACATTCTTTTATTTTTTTTAAAGAAACAAAACTGCATTTAAAGAATTTTTTAATTCGCTTGTATCACCCGGGAGTCAAACCAGCAAAAATATTTAAAAATAACGATAAAATTTCTTCAAGAAATATTAGGTCCTATGGCGGCCTTCCACTAAAAAAAGGTAATGAGCGGAAAAGGAGCCAGCGAGCGAGTGAAAGCACTCCACTGAAAGAGAGCTGTTTTGTATGCAGTCCAGTCCGCTCAGTCATTGTCATTGTCATTCTGTCTGTCATGTACATTTACCAAAGAGAGTGTGTCGTAAATACCAGGCAAGTATTCATTTTCATTACAAACATCATCAGATTTTATATTGTCAGTCATGTAACGAGACGTTAGTATGAATTTGAGTTTCGTACGTTAGACTAAACATAAAAGATGAAAATAAAATAAAACAAGATATTATACGAATATCTTTTAAGACAACATCAAACAAATGCGGGTCAACGAAATTAGACGCAATAACAGAGGATGCTTCTCTTCTGACAACCCCGGTACCCTTTTACGAATGTTACGAGAAACAAAATCACAATAGCATTGGCCGTTTTATTTGAAATGATCTTGTTTTATTCGAGCAAATCTTCTCGTTTGAGAACTTTCCACTTATCTTTAATGCTTGTAACCTCTCTACCTTTGACCCTCGCCTGTTCAAAGGTCTGCAGCTTTGCTGTTCAGCGACTTCAAAGCAAATTATGTTGAGGTCGACCATCGCCGAAAATTGATTTATACACAAGGCAAACTAACCAACCAAGTTTTTGAGTCGCTAAAGTTCTCATATTCTCATATTCTTTATTGCAAAGAAACTTAAAAAAATAATTAACAAGAAATATTATATTAAGAAACTTAAAAAAATAATATTATACGCAAAGGCGAGCTTATCTCCAAAGAGAGATTTCTACCAGCAAACCTAGGCAGGACAGGTGTGTGAAAGTTCTTGAGTGCTTCCCGATATTTTACAACATACGAAGAGAAAACTTAAATCGATTAAAAATAAAATTATTGCTTTTTACATGACTGTACGCAATAAATGGGGTAGGTAGAAATACTTTTTTTTTACATATGGCTTTCAACAGTTGACTTGCGGTTCTTCTCGTCGGATCACATAAGGTACTTAATTTGGATCGCTAAAAAGGCTGGTCCTGGTACTTACTTATTTACTGGCCGATGGCCAATGGTTTTAAAACTAGAGCAGCATTTTGTTTAGTTTCCTTGCATAATGCCTTGCTGACCCGCCTCCAGGAAAGTGCTGTACAATGGTTGCTCGGTCGCTTACGGTAGCTACGTTTAGCCAACAATTGGCCTCTACTTCGATATTTAGCGAAGCAATTCTAACTTCGATGAACGGTTTTAATTTTAAGTGCACTTCGTTGTTTTATAAGATTTTACTTTGGAGATTTTGTTACATCATTAGTAAATGACCGTAACAAAATAATAATATAAGCTTTGCAACACAACACGGATATGAATGTATTGGTGAACCAAACTGTGTTAGTATTATTACGCTGACTTTCCCAGCGAAGCCGCCGTTCTTACCCGAAAGTGGCTATTGTCTACACGCAATATTCTCTGGTTATATAATTTTGTCCCGCACTCTCAGAAGGCGCTTTAAGAAATCGCTGGTCGGGTGAAGCGTAATGATACCTAATCGAAATAAGCTTAGATTGAACGCAGGATTGCCGTCGCTAAAGTACCCAATCACCATATAAAGTGGCTGTCCAAATAGTCGGTGCTTGGAGCCGGTTCAGCGGAATTAATGAATGCCATTGATTAGTTGAGACTAAATATAAATACGAGTCGATGTAGTTCCGCATCCTGAACAGTTGATAAATTCTACAATAAACGTTGCTCACATCGTTAATCTCAAATAGCGATCTATAGTCGTGTACAGAATAGGCGAAAGGTTCTCTGAGAGAGCGATTACGCTGATAGTCCAATCTTTTCCAATCTATTGGAAAATATTTTCAATCGGTCTTGTTGGGAACAAGGTGCAAAAGTGTACAAATCGTGTTGTTTCATTGCGTCCTTGTACCAACAGAGATCGACACGGCGCAGCCGCGCTGCAGGCACCAAAAATAAAGCCAGCAAATATGATGAAACATTTTTGGACTCTATTGTTCGGATATACCAGATATAGATCATGAAGATGCATAGCTGACCCAACAATTTCTATTGTGGTAACACAATAGCTATAGAATGACGTTGTCTAAATACTAACTTATCTTCACTACGGAAATCTGCGCGTATAGAAACCGCCATTAGTGCCCTTGGGCTCTAAAATGGAGGTTACACAATTATTATGTGTGTCGTTTTTCCATTCCAAATTGCTGTAGCAAAGAACAAGAGAACAAGAATCAGTGTGCATGACAGCGACACGTGTTATGTAGTTGCGACGTACCAGAGCCTCAAATATCACTGGGTCACGTTTTAAGGTCAACGACGGGCATTCTTACTCCCGAGACACAAGATAACGGGCCCTCCAATAATTACTTGCCGGGCTTTTATTCCCTCCACAACGACATAATCAACGGAGTACAACCGATAACGGCAAATAAATAAAAGCACGATTAATTTCGAGGAAGCGATTGCATCTCCCTCCTTTCTTACTTTGCCGTCTTACTATACTTACTGGTAGCATTGACGTGAAATCGTTTGAATTTATTGCCGATTAAAATGTTTGATGCAGAGGCGTAATTAAAACTTAGCGGCTTTTGCATTTGCATACTAGTTAGCGTAATTACTGTAATAGTTATTCGTGGTTGGAATTCAAAGTTCTGAGTCCCAGCTCGCAAACAGCGTGCCAAGCTGTTTTCTACACCTGAATACTGGATTTGAATATAAGTTTTATACTTTAAACTTTTATTTTATTTTATTTCTATTACTTTAAACGTAGTTTTAATTCTCAGTTAAAAGAAGTAGATAGCAGTATTAACATAGTGTTAATTTGTAACGCTATCTGAGTGCCAGACCAAGTTACAGTCGACGACCTAACAATTTCGTTTTCTCGACTTTAACGAAGACATAATAGAAGTCAGGTGGTCGTAACAAACAATTTACGAGGTGCGCTCAGTTTGGAAGAGTTGTTGAGAGTTTCGCTACAGAGGAGTTATTGTTGAAGAGTGAGGAATAGATTCACCAGCATGGTGGAATATCTAATCCGATATGGCTTTGGTAGCGAATGAAAGACAAAGAATCGAGGGACAAAGGAAAAACGAGAGTTAACGGTGTTGGTCGGTGCGCTCGGCGGCGAGCTTTTACCGTCGTCGTCGTGGCTTGATTTTATTAGGGATGTCGCGAATATTCGCATCCGCATTAAAACAATTAAATATGGCGATATTCTAGATTTAAGATAGTTTATCGTAGATACAAAGATTGTAAAAAAAACGTTATTTCACCATTGGACGCAAAACCTCGGAGTTACGTTCACGTTTGAAAGCGGTTTAATATCAAGAATTTTAAATGTTGATACATGCTGAACCAGAGGTACGGGATACAAAACTGGATATGGAAGTATGATAAAATCTCAGATCTGACTGTAAAATATCTGATCGCTCCACTGGCCAGCGTTCCAAGTGACCTAGTAAAATTGATGATGGAAGTTAGGTTTGTTTTTTAATTCTGTTCCCTTAACATTCGCATTCGCATTCACACATTCGCATCCTCAACATTCGCATTCTCATTCGCAAATATTGAAAAAATTACATTCGTGACATCCCTGATTTGTGTTACCGACTGAGGGATGTGGTCACCACGTCACTAGATTTCACTATGTTTCTACTCATATTACCTTATAACTTGTGTGCATTGAAATGTTGTAACTCTTTAGGGTCTACATATTCTTAGCTAAGCGACAGCTTTGGCGGTTTAGATATTCCATTAGTTCTCGGCTATTTCAAACAATTCTTATAAGTTAAATTATTATTGTTCTAAGCTCTAAGTATTAATATTTACATTATTACACGCGTATGTAAACATTAAAATCCGTGAACGTTGATGAGCCAATTTGACTGCAAGTAGACTGTTTTTGAGATGTATTTTATATACTTGACTTCCCAATCATCGTCCCTATCTCTGCACTGACTGCAGCAGCAATAAACGTAATGTAGTGTGACAAGCAGATAGTTCTTACTTTAGGGTATTTATGACCCAACGTTGGCTCACCTCGGCTCAGCAGGACGTTGAAGCGAAGCGGCCAATAAAATGCTGCCGCAGCTCTAGCGACTAGCAAGCCATAAATAAAAGTTAAAATCCTGCAAACGAACGGAAAGCCACATGTTCGTGAATACGTGCTGTTGCAGAGTAAGATATTTACTTTATGCACAGCTTTATGTAGATATTTGCAGAAATACCTATCCAGTGTTCCAGAGTGATTATCTGTATCTAGGATACATTTTCTGTTTTTTTTTGTTGTTTGATTGGGTTGCGAAGTATCTTACACGCGTATGTAAACATTAAAATCCGTGAACGTTGATGAGCCAATTTGACTGCAAGTAGACTGTTTTTGAGATGTATTTTATATACTTGACTTCCCAATCATCGTCCCTATCTCTGCACTGACTGCAGCAGCAATAAACGTAATGTAGTGTGACAAGCAGATAGTTCTTACTTTAGGGTATTTATGACCCAACGTTGGCTCACCTCGGCTCAGCAGGACGTAGAAGCGAAGCGGCCAATAAAATGCTGCCGCAGCTCTAGCGACTAGCAAGCCATAAATAAAAGTTAAAATCCTGCAAACGAACGGAAAGCCACATGTTCGTGAATACGTGCTGTTGCAGAGTAAGATATTTACTTTATGCACAGCTTTATGTAGATATTTGCAGAAATACCTATCCAGTGTTCCAGAGTGATTATCTGTATCTAGGATACATTTTCTGTTTTTTTTTGTTGTTTGATTGGGTTGCGAAGTATCTGTGGTGGTACTACCATGTAACAGAAACTGTAATATTTTGAGGAGTCGTCTGGAACAATGTCCATATTATGAACAACTTATTAAGTAAGTAACTGATTTCACCAGACGATGTCACTTCTCCAAAGGTTTGAGCGAGTGAAAATCAGTTTCTAAGTGAAAGTTATTCAGCATATTGTCCCTAACAACCCCCTTTAACATCACTAAACCTTTATAATTCACCCTGTGTTACAGAATATTTTGTTTAAATCGACTGTGCAACTTGTGCGACTTTTTCATTGCGTAACTATTTTTGACAAAACCAAATATAAAGTATAGAGTTGTTAAAGTTATTTCGAGAAAAAAGTTCCATCTCGGGCATTAGTTTACTGTTGTTAGGTCTTCCCAGTCTTTGAGATCGGTGTAAGAAGTCACGTTTTGTCCTTCGCGCAATTCGCCATTTGAAGCATTAATGCACGAGATTACACAATGGGTTTCACTGCATTGTTATTGTTATACATACAGTTTGTGGCTGCAAAGTTGCAATAATATGAATAACTATGGCTGGAGCTGCCAATTGTTGACATAATTAGAATATTATTCACAAGCATTGTGGATTGCTGTTTGTCATCATGTGAGTACAATAAAGAAATTACATAATTACGGATTACGAATCCAGAATTCCAGACTTTGTTGAGATCTGTCATTAGTAATGGCACAGCTCACTACACTCCCATATGAGATGAAAAGTATTATTAATCAAGAAATAGAGAACCCCAACCTCTGGTTACAAATCAATTTGTAACGGAAAATTAAGACGGTCACGAGTACTTTACACTCAATATCCACGCCAAACCTAAACCTACTCGTAGGTTCGTACATACCCCCATACATTCTATGCAAATTCAATTTAGTAAATGCATTGGAATAGCCAACGTATTCGCATCTACATGCAGCTGCGGAATCTTGGTGTACTGTTAATTAACGAAGGAAGCCAGGGGCCTGATGCTGCTCTGAGAAACGTATGAGTATGAAGGCCTGGCACACGGCGGCACACCACTGGCGGCCCGGGAGCGGTGCGGTTGTCAATGTTGTCAAATATAAGGTCCTATAGGTACCACACTGGCACGAAAACAGGCACCCTTTATAGGATTACTTCGTTGTCCGTCCGTCTGTCTGTCCGTGTGCCAAGCAAGGCCGTTTATATCGGGAACGCGTAGACGTATTAAGCTGAAATTTATCTGTCTGTCTATCCGTCTGTCGAGACTTTCGGGATTGCGGTCTCGTAGAGCTGTGAAAAATTCAAACTTCCAGGTCAACGCAATCAAACGCTATGACCGTTTATGCTGTAAAATTGTTGGATTTTCATAGTAATCGCAATAGACTCAACACCTATAAGGTACTTCCCGTTGACCTACAATCGTGAATTTTGGCACAAAGCAAGGTATAGCTTATAGCACAAATAATAGGGAAATCTGAAAACTGTAAATTTCTGTGTTTCTGCAAAAAATATGTAGGTAATTTGGTTTGCATGGATGGCATCATACTTTTTTTAATGCACATACCTAATTAAACCAGTTAAGATAACAATCTCAAATTGTGATCGGAACCCTTAGTGCATGAGTCTTACTCGCACTTGACCATATATTTTTTTCTTCGAATAAACACAAAAAACACTCCATCCTTGTGCTAAATACTAAACGAGAACAACATTATGTTCTAAAACTGGAGCAAGGAAACTACAGCAGTATGGGTCAATCTATACTTAGAAGATTGGTAACATATCAATCAACAATGCATTCTGTCCGTAGTCAACTATCCGTAGTTTCTAAACCGGTGTACGTAAACCTATCTAGGGTAAGCAGTACTAATTCCAGCACCCCCCCCCCCAATGATTGGCACTCTGGACTTTGAACACAAATATTAAGAATTACCAGGTTAGAAATGTTTAACAAATGTGACTGTGTCTGGGAAAAGGGACCACTTTGGCGGTATGGAGTTATTGATATCTCCTAAAACTAGATAAAATTAGCTATTCAGTGTAAAAGGAATCATTTTCCTAGGTGCAATCATTATTTTTTTATAAATGTTTAAATATGCAGTAGGCAAAATGTACGAGTTGAGAAAATTGAGTTTAAAGTTTATGCTCGTGAAAAATACACTTCCACTAGGAAGTTATGGAATGATTGGTACCAAGTTAATCTACTATCATCACAGATTAAATACAGACATCGATGGTCTCAATAAGTATAATGATTTGGAAGATAGTCAAAGAAGAACTTGCAAGAGTGGGAAAAAAATTAAGTATCTTAATTGCTCATAATCTTATGAAAATACCTTTAAAACAAAGAATGATTAATTATGGTAATATATTTTAAACAATAATAGAAGGGAAAAAATAAAAAAACGTCTGTATTTTCTTTGTTTTTTAATGTAAAATACAAACATTCATAATAATCAGTTCTAATTATTCTCATAAACAAAAATCAACTAAATACTTATTATTTGTTAAGTTATATCACAAAATCAGCCAAAATATACTTGAGCACAGAGATCCAAACATAATTAACGATACTTAATGCAATATTTAAAGTATTTATCGTGTCTAAAGTTTAGTGGTTTGACGATCATTTTCGTATGGAATTATAATTAGGGTACCACTTGGGGGACTTACTAAAGTTTAGTATCACAAGTAAAATTACAACTATTTAACATGTCTAAGAATAAAAAATATCGTGTTGTCACTATGTTAAACAGTAAAGTAAATAGTTTTCAGCATAAAAGTAAGTTTTTCCTACATTATATTCATTTCTAAGGAAAATATAATTAATATTCTAAGACAGGGTACCACTTTGTCACTAAACTTTATTGTTTACAAAAAATTAAATATAAAATAAAATACAACTTGTCAAAGTAACGTAATTGAAATACAAACAAAATCACATTTTTTATGGGAATCCGAAGTTTCAGACACTTTTCGGACACTGTCCGAAACGACAAATTAAAATTTTAGTACTCTTTTTTACTGACGATTGGGACGGACAGTCAGATAAAAAACTTAAAAATAGACAAGGTAACTGGTTTGGAGGGGGTCGGTGGGGGTTGGGAGGGTTGAGGGGGGGTTGGAGGGGTTGTTTGAGGGGGTTATGGGGGGAGTTGAAGGGATGGTTGGCGGGGAGTAAGGGGGGTGGGTTTAGGCGTTGGGGGGAGGTGAAGTCCTACCTCAACTCTCTAGGTACTTCCCCGCATGTCAGCGATCGCAGTAAATGAAAATACTTCGCCTGTAAAATATATCCTCAAAGTGGTACCCTTGGTACTAAACTTCATGACCTATTAGGATACTGAAATATTATAATTATACAGGTATTCTTTAACACAAAATGACATTTAAGGTATTGTTAAGCGATTAGTAATAAAAACCCATTCTACGTAATTTTCGACAACTTTCAAAAAATGCAGATAACTCGGAAACTAAAATCCTCAAAGTGGTCCCTTTTACTAGACACAGTCACAAATATTTCCATTAAATCCACCATTTAGTTAGTGACAACACCGAATTGAAAAACTACTGGCAACTTTATAAAAAATGTTCTTTCCCAACATGTCTCCGTGAGGTGCGGATTGTTGAAATACTTAAGATTTTTGTTAAGAACCGGTGAGTGAAGCCTTATTACTTGTTATTTTAGAATTCTAGATGCAAGTGAATGTTTTTTTTGATGTTATATGGGTGATATTGTGATAATATGCAGTTTATTATTGTATTTCATCGCCTAAAACCATTTTTATTGGGGCCAATCATTGTAACGTTAGATTTCTATGAAAGTGCAGCTCATTGGCACCGGGGCTAATGATTAAAACTATTTAAAAAAAATACCTGCTATTTGTACCTAAATAAATTGTGATGAATGAGTTGTTTTAAATAAAGTATGCACTCAAAACTGTCATCCGCCCTCTGTAAACAAATGATGGATGGCACTGCTAATCATTGTACTTTTTAGACCATTGGCACTGCTGATGATTGTATTCTAAGTGGGGCCAATCAATGTACTGAGTTTTTACGATTATGACTTTATCTAGTAGTGATGTGCACAAAATATACAAAAACATAGCGACACGACTTATCCCATACGGGATGGCAGAAGCACAGCTGTGCCCACTTATAGCCAGTGATTCAATACTTAATTTAGCGTGACAGGGGGCAAGCCCATCGCCACAGCTATGGAGTAATGAAGGTTTTCTCACGATGTTTTCCATCACCGTTAGAACATCCTTATTACCTAAATGATTTATCTCATTGGTACATGGTCAGCACCGGGATTCGAACCTGCTTTTCCGGCGTGAGAAGCAAGCATGAAACCCACTAGACCACGGGGCTTCTCCTTGTATGTAGGAATATTATATTCATTCCATACTCTATAAGTATAGACAGGTAGATACGAATGATTCGAAATCTGAGCGGCAGAGTCGAGCAAAAGCGCACCGTGAAATCTTTAAATACAGTAGGTATTTTAAAGAATAATGTTCAAACTAAAAATGTAAAGAGAGCTCCGTGGTCTAGTGGGTTTCATGCTTGACTCTCACGCAGGAGATGCAGGTTCGAATCCCGGTGCTGACCATGTAGGTACCAATGAGATAAGTCATTATACGAACGTTCTAACGGTGGTGATAGAAAACATCGTAAGGAAACCTTCATTACTCCATAGCTGCGACAATGGGCTTGCTCCCTGTCACGCAAAATAGAGCATTGAATCACTGGCTTAAAGTGGGCACTAGGGATAAGGCAGAATCCTAGGGATATGTAAAAAAACATAAACATTTACATACAGGCACATACATTGCTTCTGGCCCTACACTAGGACCCTGATGTACCTATGTATGTATCTAATGTTTAAATTGTATGAACCTAGGGACCCACCGGTGTAGCACCTAGTGACCCATATTATTTGAAAGGTCTTTCGTTATACATAGTTTTATTGTATAGCGGTAACTTGGTAATTAATTTAAGTTATTTTATTCTATTTCCCATCACTATTACTCACTGGAGTATATTTATTGGCACCTCACGGTTATAATGATTGGCATGCCAATATTTATACTTATTATAGGGCTAATAATTGTGCTGGAGGGGCTAATGATTGTACTTTTAGGTAATTTTTCCCTTTTTTGTGAATTTATGAATTAAAATTAGATTTTAGAAAGATAACTCAGGTTTTATTAGGTTCTTAGATCCTTATAGTAGCAAAAAACATAAAATCATGATAATTTCAATAGCTAACTATAGAGATATCGAACCCCAAACCTGACATTTTCCTTAAAGTGCCAATCATTGTACTGCTTATCTCTCTCACGATAACTTGAAAAAAAAATAGTACCTACTTATTGTACAATAACATACATTTCACTATTTCTCTTTGTGAGCTTTTATAGGTACATTCTATACAGAATGCTAAAAGATGAATCGCGTGCAGTCTCTAACTTAGCTTTGTGGAATTACCTGTCTGATACTGTAAGCGGATCCGGTTATTTCGGAGCAATCGACGTAAAATTCTACGATTTAGAGAGAGCTCCGAAGTGGATTACTGCTGACCAAAGGAGTTAATAAAATCAAGAAGTAGAGAAGAATTTAAAAGTTATATCCCTAGCAGTACACTGATTTAATCTGATGATAAAAGGTTTCTGATTAAATTCCAAAAACCACTAGTTACACCTCCACCACTTTTCAGTAGGGAATACGTAGGTATACCAGTAGGCCTAGACAAAGTTAATAACGCTACGAAAACTCAAAATGTATGCGATTTGACATTTGGTGACGTGATTTGGCATTGTAGCGTGACTAATTATCAAATCGCATACATATTCTTAGCGTTTCGTGAGAAAGATAATAGCTTTTTGCATCTTGTCTAGGAGGGCTGTTATATTCTTTTTCTTACATTATTATAGCCCAATGTTATGACATAAACATAAAAAATATATATACAGGCACATACATTGCTTTTGGCCCGACACTAGGATACCCTATGGCTGGAACCATACTTGACGGAAATTCCGTCGCGGATCCTCTGCGTTGGAACGCCAATACATTGCATATCCAGACGGGGAGACCGATCGCGCGTATACTCTATCCATGCTTAGAAGCAACTTGACAGCTAACCTAAAACTTCATAAAATCCACTTTTTAAACACTAGGGATGTTACCAAAACAATCGGAAAGAATCGAAATTGTTTATTCAGTTGAACTAACAGAAGTGTTGTCATCGTCATCACTGCTATCCGCACTTAGGGATATAGTTAGTTCATTTTCAACTATATGATGTCTATTCTAATGTCTCTTTGCAAATTTTTTAAAATTATTCCCGATTCCCGTTTAAAGGGTGTATCGATTCTCTTGATTAATCGATTTTTATGAGCAATATCCTCTCACTAACAAGCTAAGATTGATATCTGTCAAGTTACCTATTATAGATACACTATAGTGTGTGTGCCCGTTATTAGTCATTTCATTTCTGGTACACACCACACAGGGTATCTTGGTGTGGGGCCAGAAGCAATGTATGTGCCTGTATAAAAAAATTCCATAAAATGCATTGGCGGAAGATCCACGACGGAATTTCCGTCAAGTGTGGTTCCAGCCTATATCTCGGTAACCGAAACAGCAACGTCACGCACTCATTAAAATCCCAAACTTGGGGCTAATTTTCTTCGTCCCTGGCCAGGATTCGAACCAGGGACCTCTCACTTGGGAGGCAAAGCCTTGAACCACATCGCCACAGACGATCAACGTAAAATAGCATTTTGGAGCGTGTTTAGTCATCTAAACTTACGGCGTATCGTAGCTACAGGAAGTGTATCGGACGATTGACTCCGTTCGCATGGCTGGTCACATCAAGCCTAGCAGGATACTCTGTGATCTATGATGTCTTGTGTCTCGTTGCTTGTAGGCCCAATTCTCATATTGGCTTACCTTGGGAGTTAGAAAGAGTATAACGGTAAGCGTATTAGAAACGAGTATTGATGTGATGTGAGTTCTAAAGAATGCTTGGCTTAGGTTATAATTTAGAATATCCCTAAAGATGAAAACATAGTATCAAAGGAGACTTTGTCTAGCAGTTGTAAATAAAACCTATATACATACGATGCCTTGATCACGTACCACACGAATGGGGTGCAAATGGCGTTGTAGGGATTTCTAATCACGACCCTATCCAAGAAAAGGCGATCGCTATCCTCGTACATCAGCGTTAATGCCACTATAATTACACCGTCAGAGATTTCTATAAACTGCGTACAGTAAAGGTTGTTACATTAAATTAACCTTTTTGGCCGTGAACCTAATTAGGTTCACGGTATCCAAACGGATATTTTTTACGAAAACCCTTAATGATGTGATGGAATGTGTGTGTGTGTAAAAGACACTGATAAATTACTTCGTATATATGCTTTGAAATGGGATAGAGACACACTTGTTGTTTCTCTTGTTTTTGAATTTATATCAATAGGTAATTCAATCATAACGTCACGGCTTTTCACATACGGGGTGGCAGAGGTACAGTAGGTATTTCAAACAGAACAATAATTTATTTCTGCTGAAATAATGTTTAAGTTTACGTTCAACGCATGATGAAAGTTGTCAATGAATGTTACTTTTAATTTTGGCAGCTTATAATATTAGCATAAAAGTATCGACATAAAACACACTTTATTCGACGAAATTATGCGGCGGTACCCGTAATAGTTATAGCCTCTACGATGCCACTACGTCGAAGTCATAATCGTTTGCTATCGGCCGCGGGACGTAAACGTAATGGTGGCAATTTATGGGACAAATGGAATGACATGAGCCACCACGCTGAGACATCGATTAACTATAGCTAACACTACATACATAAGAAACATATAAATATCGTTCGTTACAAATGCAGATTAAGTTCTGCAATTGTATAGGATGAAACTTACTCTTAGGCAACGCGGGTATGTAAAGTTGTGTAATAGTTGATTTCTTATTTTAAGCGAGGCATGTTAGAGCCGATACATCGATAACATAACAATGCCTTTCTTTCCATTACCTGTCATGTAAGTCAACAAAGACCTGACATAAATATGATGGTTTATTTCACTCTATGAGGCCTAAGTGGAGGAGCTACAAATAAGCTCAAATAAATAATCACATAATCACGCTAGGAGAAACGTTCCCTAAACTAGGAAGCATTCATCCTCTATATATTTTGGTAGTTTTTGTATTAGGAAACCTTTTTTCGACATTCCGAGTAATGTTTTGTCATAATTCAAGTTCCACGCTGAGTGGAGCAGGAAACTTCTGAAACTTACCGCGATATGCACAATAAATCAAGTAAAGGACACATTTTTTCACTATCGCCACTTCACTACGGTGCGTGGCTTCCTTTTTATCTACTTGAATCTCATTTATTCGTTAAAATCAAATGTAGTTTCAGCATAAGGGTTCTCGTCATATATTTATGCAAATATGACAACACCTTTAAAGAGGGTCACCAAATCGCGAAGGTCCGCGGGCTGACAGAGCCATGCTTGCCTAAGATTTACGTGACCCGCCTCCGCTTGCCGAACGTACTCTATGCACTCGTATACGTACATGAGCAGCATAACGTTTGGGCGGGCGCTCTGTTGGAGATTAATCCTCTATACGTAATGGTATAATAAACAACAATATGTAAATTACCTATATGTCACCATACCATGTGAATACTTCCCGTCGTTAACACCGTAAACTAAAATTAAAACACTCTTGCTCTTTCTGCTTGGTATATTTGCAGAATTAACAGGACGGATGATTGATAAATGTTTTTGTGCAGAATTAAAACGGCAACCTGGAGATAATTTCTTAGCGCATAATTTGCAGCCTCGTTGAAAAAAACAAGTTGTGGTACCTAAGTTCAGGCAAGCGATATTTACTCAGCGATCTCGTCCGTTGTAATTGCTTCTGTTTTCTTAAGGATGAAATTCTAGTCTGTTTCCTGTTTAATTTCACAGAATGGACCCGGCCGGTTCGTCGTCTTTTTGTGAACTGACAATTCCATCTACTCAGGATTATTGTCCTGAATCAACATTATCGCAACATTTATATGATAATCGCACGCTTACTTAAGTGTAAGCAAGATTTCGGATTTCGATTATGATGGAGCATTAAACTGAAATCCGAAATAAAGTTAATAATAATAAAGTAGAAGATTTTATTTCTTGTTGAAATTTGGTCAAGATCAAGTAGATAGGTACTAAGTAGTTTGCCATCAATCGACTTAGGGGAGCAATTCCTCCAAAATGTGACCATATTTGAAAAAGTCTGATGATGTTCGGTCGCTGTAAGCGATATCGTTAAACCCACACAAAGTGGACTCTCTCCATACTCCATCTGGGCTCTATCGCTCAAAACTTACATGTTTGTAATTGTAATAGATTCTACAAATCGACGGTGACAGATTTGTGATGATGATGATGAAAACACTAGAGTGCGTAGCACGAAAGCTCTACGCTGAAAGAAAATTTACAAAAAATAACAAACTTTTGTAATGCATTAATTATTATGACTCTTCACTTTGTTGACAACTTAACAATTTTTTATAATTGTAAATCTGACAAGTTTTGTATTATATGGGCCCTCACAGTCGAGTGTCGACGGTCCCAGAGTCTGCGATACTTTTAAAAAGTAGTGTTCCCGCGTTTGTACGTAAGCCGGGAAGGGTCAACTCGGCTCAAAGTGGCTTTGCTAAATTGATTTTATGTGTATTGCGGACTTAGCTGGACGCCGCTATTGTTGCTATCTGTGCCCGGGGAATATACTACTTTAACTTAGAGAAGGATAACCTTTGTTTCCTCGTCTTCTTCCTTTTAGCCCCTTGATGTTGATACGTTATTATACGTTTATTGATTAAAATGACATGAAACTCTAATTCGATCATTTTTATGAGCAGTTTCTTTAGTGTGGAGGGTGTCTCAGTTATAGATAATAATACGAGCGAATATAACAGTTTAGCGGCAAGTTAATCTAGTTTGTCCGGAGAACACGGGGAGGGATGGGGGCAGGGTTGGCTTTTTCGTCGGAGGGCGGTCGAGTGGCCTAGAACCCCTCCGCTACAAATAGCCTCACATTTCTTTCTAGAAGCCACTTCAACTCGACAGGCGATATCGTCCGATACCCTTCACCTTTATGAGCTCACGCAAGAACAGGGAAAATGTGTATCAAAGCGGATCTATACGTGACTCAATACGGTTACTGGCGATATTTATTGTAATTTGATAAATTTAAGTAATTACAATGAAAACCTCGATTTGATTAGCAAAGGACTGGTAAGTTGACGCAAAAAGGAGTAAGGCCTTACGTTATATTCAGTAGTGGGCGGTAACAGTTTAAGCTGCCGATGAGGATGAATTACCACAATTATTTCCTGATTTGTGAAATTTTGCATGACGCTGAAAATGAACATGGTATTAAGCCGTATCGTATCGTATCTAATAGCAGGCTCGCCCGTCCGCCCGAATTGAAACGTGTGCATAAATGCTAAGTCAATCGCAAACATTATTGAAACTCAATGCCTTCCAATATGCTAATGTGGCCTTCCTGATTGAAATGATTGACGAGTAAGTTTAGCGAGTTATTGCAAGATAAAGTCCTTTACGTATAATTTCAACAAGAAGATGAGTGTGCAATATACATTTGGTAATGGTTTGGTTATAGCTAGGTATTAATTTATTAAGAATATTCATCGAAATTTCCTTATTACTTATTTACTTTTAAAAAAGCCTCATTTCAAGCCCACACATGTCTAGATAAAGCTTGATTAACCCATTTCGATATCTTATTTAAACTAAACACTTTTGAAATCAAAAGGTCAGGACGAATAGAATGGAGCCAGAGTCGAAGGGTTTACAATTAATAATCCAAGGGTTCCGTCTATCACCTTCCAGTTCCATTCCAAGCAAGTGATGATGATGAGAACACAGCCAGGAGATATAAATAGGATTTGTCTCGGTCCGCCCAAACTCGATGGGTTTATAGGTAAGCAACTGGGTTCCCCCTCCCATCTTTGAGCACCAAAGTCAGCATGAAACGCGAAAGGCCATTCCTAGATTTGTTCCAAACTGTTATTTATTAACAAGTCGTTAATAATAAATTAAGTATATAAATAATATAACCTCCTGTCAAGTACATACTACGAGTTCTGCCCTCATTGCACAAATGTTGCCTGCTGCCGACGAAAGTTTAATTACTTGCATTGAGTTGTTTGATTTCATTTGACACCCTCCACGTTATGCAATAAAGTCATTCATTTAAGTGAGTTATATAAACGTGAAGCAGCAATTAATTGACGATGCAAATGTTATGGAAAGCTGTAATTTTATGTAAATATCGCGTTGAACGCCGCGCCGTTTAGGGATTACTGTTGCGGTGGCGCACAGAGCCAATATACCCGGGGAATTAACGTCGGTGACCGAATACAGCTACAGATATCTAGACTGCAGTCTATTCGTGATAAGAATGCAGTGAGTCATCACTGTCCGGCGGCCTAGCCACGCCCCGTAACCTTTATTGGTTTCCAATTATCAAGCCAAGTTTACAGTGACCGTTGAAGGCCAACTTTCGAACGCGACGGTTATTGTGTCCTGTGAGTGTGTGTTAACAGATTTTCATGCCTAGGGTCAAATTCTGCAAAATTATGACATAATATCGCGGTATCTTTTAATTGCGTGGACCTAGAAGTTTAATATTTTCACAGCTCCAAGGGACCATAGACCTAAGTAATCGATATTAATTTCAACATGATACCTCTCCGCGTTCCTGAGATAAGGGCGTGACAGACGGACAGACAGACAGACAGACAGACGGACAATAAAGTGATCCTCTAAGGGTTACTTTTTTTCCTTTTAAGGATCGGAACCCTAAAAACACTGATGACTCACTGCATTCTTATATCACGAATATAGACTCCTCGCCAACACGAAGACGTTTTTAAAGTTCCGTAGATCCGTTTGTTGTCGAAAAAAAACTGTATTCGCACATCGGTAACGATCGTGTGGGTAGAGCAACATCTGGTCAAGACGGGTATTGAATGGATTTCCGTTTGTATGTTTTTTTTAACGTCCTCTTTTACTGCGATATGTTATCTGGGACATTTATCAGTAGTTTTGTTTTGTTGTTAGACTTGTAGGCATGGAACCAGTGTCCCATCCTGGGTTATTTTAATTTTATGTGACTAGATCAGGGTCTTGCGGAGCTTTTCTTTTTAGTCTTATGGCTCAAAATTACTCGCATCCGGGTGAAGGCCTGCGCCCCTCCGTAGGGACATTAATGGGCTAAATTTTTGCGAAAGCCTCGGTAAGCGAGACTCACTTGACCGGTTTTATATAGTATAGTTAGCTGTACTGTGTTTGATATATTGAGGGTCGTTCGGCGTTTCGTAATTGATAGCCCAACTTCCGAGAAAGTACAAGGACAAATTCATCCACGAGAAGATTTTTTTTGAGAAACTATTGGAGAGTGTAAAATCCTTACTTCCGTCTAAATGACTTCGAGTTTTCTCCACCTTTTCTAAGGAAGTTTAGTTAGAAATCGCTTTGTTCGAGGAGATTGTACAAGTCAGAGGAAACCCTTACAATGGGATTAATGTCCGCTTGTAAGTTATATTTTTAACGAGTTTACCGTCTTATACCTTAATTATAATTTGCTCAGTTAGTTGTATTACTTTACTTCCCGATGGTTAAAGTTATTAAGGATTTCCGATTTTAATTAGAATCCTCGGCCAGGAATGAGACATTCCATTTGTAAATGTGGACATAGACATGTTTGTACTATTTGTTCAAGTTTAGGTAGGTATCTCTTACTCTAGACAGTGTGCAAAAGGTGTTTAAAAACTCCAATCTCCTTCGTGCAAGAGTTAGAGCACTACCCAGATAAATAGGTTAAGTTAGTCGTTAATAGGTGCAGTTAAATAACTCTAATCTTGAGTTTGGTCGTTTAAATTTCGATCTCACCCGCACTGGCGAGGTTTATCTGGTTGATTCAAGCGACGTGCAGTGGCGTGCATCCGTTGAGCCCGGCGCACGCCAGCCTGCGTGATTGATGACACCAATTCGCCACTTGTCAAGCTTCGAGTCGACTGCAGTGGCGTGCAGAGTCGACGACGACGATGTCTCCGCAGAATTGTCGACCATTTTACCACTGAAATGCCGCCCCTTCCGAATTGACGGCCCTGCAGATGAATGGGAATATTTTGGTGAATGTTAAATCACGACCCGAAAAAGTTGGCAAAAGTCCAGTTTGAAAAGCCTGAATTAAACACCTCAGTTAAATAAAGGTGTTGGTTTGTATGCAAGCATACTTAATTAGGTGGTTAAATTCACGGGTCTCTAATTAGAAACCCCATTAGCGAGTTTCTTCTTCGTTTTATTAGAGTCTGCGTTGCACAAAATAATTCCTACGTAATATTAATGAACACTCGGAGGAGCACCTGCGCTGCGACGCGAACACTGGAATTAATTTAATTTGTACATTTGAGAGACTAAAATTTTGTACAAAATAACAAATGACTCCGGCGTTATGACCTTATGCACGTGTAAATACGATGAAAGGGAAGTATTTATTTATTATATGGCTTTCAGAAAAAGGTAAAGATATACACAGTTGCCTGTATCTAGGAATTATAATCGATTCGTTATAAAAAATGTGTGCCCCTCTTCTCTTCTCTTCCAAGAGTAAGTTACGTAGGTACTCTAAGTTTTATTACAGCAGTGAAATTAATACTAAGTAGCTACTACCTATTTTACAGGTTCTAAAGTGGCGAGAGATGGTGATCGATCAAATCAGTCTCGCTTACTTCACCTAATCGCCGTAATACCTTAAGTGCAGAGAAACTTGATCACGTTAAAAAGATTAATATTCGTTGGCAGGGCGGGCGGGACCTGAGTCAAGTGAGGCTGTGAAACGCTAGGCGGGAGCAAGTTTGTCAAATGGCAATTATGTCGGCACGTTCGCTGTGTGGTGGCCAATTTGTGACTCTTGAGTCGGAAGTTTCACCTCGCTAGCAACGCTTGCCCCGGCTTACGCTTATACGTACCGGTCGTGCATCTACGTTAGCAAGATAGTTAGTAATGTATTGATATGTATGGCTAACAGATGAATATGTATATTCTTATACGACCTCTTTGGCGCAGCGGTTGCGCATCTGCCTATCATAAGAGGGCCCGGGTTCGAATCCCGGCTGGGGAAAAAAAAAACCCAGATCTTGGATGTTTACATGTTTGTGATGTCGCTGTTTCTGGTTTCCATGACACAGGGTATATATCCTAATGTGGGGCCAAAAGCAATAAATGTGCCTATATATGTAAATGTTTATGTGAATTAGCTGATATACACTGTTATATTACAGTTAGTGCCGTTCTTTCATTCCTCAGAAAGCGTTTATCTGGCTGTTTATCTGGGGCTTTTGACATTTCTCACGTCCAAAAAGTATCAAAAAAAGTTATCTGACTGTTTATCCGTCTCTAGAGAGACCCGGGCTTAGTCAATTACATTTAAAATGATGCCAATTGGTCGACTCCACAATATTTTTCTACTTTTTACGAGGGTATCTATCCAGTGGATATTGTTTAATCCATTCAAAGATCACGTAGAAAAGTTATTGTTTTTGAAACACTTCAATTTAGATTATGTATACAGACGAAACGCATCCCTGGCTTCCGTTCTGTCCCATTCATTCCGTCCGTTGGGCTCGTCGACAATTCCTGACCATTGCTGTGAGTAACGACTCTAATTAAAAAGGTTTGCACTGAGTAATTTTCTCTTATTACAGCACCTCAGCTTTATTAATTCGCAGACATTATGAAAGAAATTTCTCATATAATTACTCTGGCTCTAGGCGACGAACCTAAAAGTAATGTAGCTAAAGTGAATGTTTCCCGAGGAACAGTAAACAGAGATTTATTAAAAATGTTTTTTTTTTTTTTGTGAATGATAAAGGCTATTGACGTGCGGGACCTTGGATGTCTGTGGTGGCGTGGCGTGCAGCAAAATGGGAGGAGATCACAAAGCTTCTGCGTGTCACGGTAGTGATTGATGGCGCGACAGCCGCCGCGGGCTCCCATCAGCGGGGTTTGTCGGCCGCTCGCGCAAATCTCACATACAGCTGCTGCGGGGAAGCGCGCGCGTGTCACATAAATATCATATCAATGTCACACACAAAATACTAGCATGCGTCAAGAGTGGAATATTTACATGCCTTTTTGATTAAACGAAGGCCAAAATGTTGCGGCACCGAATGTATTTTGTAAATTGATATTTTTATTTTACAAACGTACAAGTCCTTGACAAGTAGTACCCCTTGTAAAGTAACCCTAACTGTTTGGGTTGGAGATTTTAAATCCTCGTCAAACCAACTCGGAATGTAACCCGAAGGGGAATAGTTATTTATCCAACAAGTGAGGAAAGTTCGTTTTTCCTATGAGTTTTGATTTTGAGTCTTGAGCGAACGAAGGATTGAAAAATAGAATCACGAGCGCAGCGAGTGATTATAAAATTCAATCCTGAGTAAGCGAAAGACTCAACAAAACGAATAGCAAATGAACTTGCTCACATGTTGCATACAAAACTTTTCACCACACCCAGCAAGAAAGTATTCAGTCACCATAGGTAAATAAATTAAATAGTCACAAAGCAAATCAAAATAATTCTTTATTATAAAATAAAAAGAGCTGTTTGTTATTCATGAAAATAATTTAAAAATGAAATGTAAAATTACTGCAATTTTTCAAGTTAAAAGTAACGTTTCTAATGTTTCTGAACTTACAATAATTTGATAAATTTTATAAAAAACATTAATCTTAACTTATAAGTATTTCTATTCTAAGTATAAAATTATTTATTTTTTAAAATATCTTTAAAACTTAACATAAAAATCAGGCAAGGTTAGTTTCTGAACGGGATCATTACTTTCCTCACTGTTCAAACAGTGAGGAAAAACTAACTTTCCTCACTGTTTTCGTAGAGGAAAGACACTTCTTTCGTGCGGGAGTGGTGAAAAAGCAATTTCGTTCATTTTTACTTTGTTATCAACGCAGCAGCGGGGGTTGTAAACATTTACAGGACCACCTGCTGATGTTCTGAGTAACATGCCCTCCAATTTTGATAACGAATTTTAAAGATACTCCAAGTTATACAATATTAATAACTAGTTTTTTAGCGTTTAAAAATGTAGCAGAATATTAAGAAGCCGATGAAATCAGTGCTTATAAATAACTTTTCTTTGTTTCAGGTGGCCAATGTATGACTGGTCGAGTGAATCGTTAAATTCATAGGAAAAATGATACGGGTAAGTCAATCATGAGTTGATTGATATTAGCTAAATACGATATGATTTGATTTGAATTACAAATACCGTATTACCTTTTTAAGCAATTTCTTATTCATTTTTAGGGTTCCGTACCCGAAGGGTGCCACACGGGACCCTATTATTGAGACTTCGCTGTCCGTCCGTCCGTCTGTCCGTCCGTCCGTCCGTCCGTCCGTCCGTCCGTCCGTCCGTCCGTCCGTCCGTCCGTCCGTCCGTCCGTCCGTCCGTCCGTCCGTCCGTCCGTCTGTCTGTCTGTCTGTATGTCTGTCTGTCTGTCTGTCTCGTCTGTCTGTCTGTCTGTCTGTCTGTCACCAGGCTGTATCTCATGAACCGTGATAGCTAGACGAGGTTGAAATTTTCACAGATGATGTATTTCTGTTGCCGTTATAACAACACATACTAAAAACAAAAGAAATTTAATATTAAGGGGCGCTCCCATACAACTAACATGTATTATTTTTTTGCGGTTTTTTTTTAGATAATAGTACAGAACCCTTCGTGCGTGAGTCCGACTCGCACTTGGCCGGTTATTTATTGTATAATGGGGTTGTCAGAAATCTAATCCGGTAAACAATATGTTTTTCTGACATTGTGTTCTATTGTAACCACCAACCACCGGTCATTCTGCAAACTCTTTTCACAACATACCAAAAATGACATTCTTATCAGGCTTTTTAAAAAGGGACAGTAAAAACATGCAGTGCCCTTTACATATTCTTTCGGTATTCTGAGCAGACTTCGGTTCCGAAAGCAATTACTTTACTTTTGATACTTACTACCTTTTTAAACTTACCTATAGTAGATTTATCAATTTCCACCCAC